>BMAO01023557.1:0-149775 GCA_019973975.1 Trichonephila clavata
ATGAGCTAGAGACTTGAAATTTGGACCATAGCTTAGAAGTGGATGACAATGCATGAAAATATGCTTTTAAGTTCGTTATAAAAACATGGTACATTAAAAAGATTTTTTATGCTTAAATCATGTTTTCTTTGAGGTAACTAAGCTATCAATAGGGGTCAGCAGTTCTAGGCATAATCTGCACAGAAGGAAACAAATTTGAAGGTTTATACATTTCAAACTAATTGTATTTCATTTTTCTTCTTAAAATGTAATTAGCATATATTAAAATATAATTAAAGTAAGTCTATAGTTTCAGTTAACTGTTTTTCAATTACACGAACAGATGCGGAGTATTAAAAATATACTTGATTAATGAAATGTATTACTAAATGTAATGTAATAATTAATAAAAAATGCCAATTGTTCGTAACCATATATATTTTTAAGGTTTATAGACTTTAATAGGAGTATTATATCATGTGACTAATTGTTGACCTTGCATTTTGCTGTAGATAGCCAACAGCGCCCTCTATTTCAAAAACGGTTTGATGTATAAAAAAATGTTTCAATTAAAGTTATAGAAAATTTTATTCTCTACAATATTTATAATAAATGTAAATAGCTTTAAGGCCATTGGAAACGAGATATTTGCAAAAAACCGAATTAATTGACCTTTGACCTTGAATATCTTAAGACGCGGACACGAGATTTTATGAGACTTTTGAGACAACATTTAGAGTGACAAAATAAAGGTCTATACAAGTTTTCAGGCTATTATCTCTCATTCCGCAGTTGACCCTTTTTTTTTTGACTAAGATGATTGACTACTATTCTCGTATATGTTTAAGAATTGTATTCGTTGACATTCAAAGTCCAGATGTGCTTTTAATTTACCACCAGTCATTTTTTATGCCGATTATAGTTTATATTCTTCTGTCGTCTTTTTTGTTCATAGCACGTGACTTTTCTTAGCTGAATTCAGTTTTACATACTTTCTCTCTCTCTCTCTCTCTCTCTCTCATAATACCTAATAAATAGAATTTTGAAAACACTTAAGAAAATTGTTCTTTCTGGTAAAGTGGATACAATATCTCCTTTCGATTAAAATATTTCTACATTTTACTTATTTCTTCAAAAGGTTTTTGGCCTTTCAAAGAATGTTGAATAATTTATTCTCCTGTGGGAGAATTTTAATATAATAACATCGTTAAGTTACTGTGTCAAGGGAATTAGTATATATTGAGGCCGCGAAAGTTTTTATATATATACTAGCTGACCCGCGGCGATGCACAGCCGATGCTCTACTTAACTGAACAGTGAGATAACTATCATAAAAAAAATTATGGCACGTGTCAGCGTATTATCATGTGCGCGTAATACTGTTATGTCTCATGAAGAGCATCGGTCGCCAGTAACCAAAACAAAGACTTCATTAGCTCAGCTTGGCGTTCAATTTGGCGTTCATCTTGGCATTCAGTTTCACGTTCACCCGTATAGTTTCCGTTCCCGTAAGAATACGGGAATAAAATATAGCCTATGTTACTCCCCGTTAATGTAGCTTTCCATTAGTGAAAGAATTTTTAAAATCGCACCAGCCGTTTCCGAGATTAGCCGGAACAAACAGACAGACAGACAAAAATTTTAAAAATTGGTTTTTTGTTATGAGTACTGTATATACTTTTAGTGCATTAAGTAAAAAGCTGCTAATTTGAAATTACAAACAGACACTTCAATTTTATTTATTTGTATAGATAATTTGATTTTTTAAAGGTATCCGAAATCGTTGAAAATGACCAGATTCACACACACACACAGTCAAGACAGATTTTTATTTTATTTAATAGAGCTATCTTTGAGCTTTACAAAACACAATTTGTTTTGTTTGTACGCTACCTAGTGGCCAAGTTATAATCAATTTTATAAAGTTAGAAAAACCGAAAGTGAGTCTTTGATAAACCAAAAGTGGGCATTTAAATGTGCAAAATCTTTCATGGCGAGTCTGATAACTCAAAATGTTACAAATGTATTTTTATAAAACTTCTTGAACTTGATATTTCTGTTATTTTCTAGAGAATGTACAAAAAATATTTCTTATTCTATGAATACCTTTTGAGTTATGACTCGTTATTTAAATAATGGTCTCATAAAGAATGTCACATTTCTTATAATGTTTACTCAGTCAGCTCTAAAATTTTCGAATTTTAAGAAAACATTAAATTTTTAGTACATCATGTTAAAAATAAGTAAATACGTCTAATTTGTTTTAAGAATACTTTTACTAATATAAGTTTATTACTTTTTTTCTCTAATTGCTTTGAAGTTTTCAAAAATATTGCTTTAATTTCACTTATAATTGTGATCTTTGTAAAATTTGAGCAATCTATTTTAAATATTGTTATATATGTATAGTTAAATATTAGTATTTATTGGTTTTAAGTCCTAAAAAAGCATTAATAATATTTAAATATGATATTTTGTTAAAAAGTACTCCAAATGTGTTCGGATCCCTTGAATTAAAGAGTGAATTTCATCAAAATTTAGCCTTTGTGGTTTCCTTTATATTGTTTCACATTAAAAAGTGTGAACTACGAAAAAATAATCTTTAGTGCATTTATTAGAGAAAAAATTAACATAAAAGGCAGTTTTAATTTCAGGACGATTAATTTCCATATGTATATCTAAAAAGAAAAAGATTTCGTTTACAGATCAGTAATACTTATCTAAAAACGTAGCAGTTTGTGCAGCACAGAATATAAGTGAAATTTTAGTATTTCTTATGAATTAATCAAATAAAAACAAACTTTTGTTATGTAGCCATTTCCATCTTTATCAAATACTCGAAAGGCTGCTAATAAATCTTCCATCAAGTCATCTTCTTGCCCTCCTATTTCTTCTTGAGAAGCCATCCAGCTGAGAAACTCTTCCTCGCTTACCAGGCCATCATCTACGAAAGAGTATGCACAAATAAATGTCTACCTTAAATTTTAGAAAATGGTTGTTTTTTTGTTATTATTTTAACTACTTTTTTGTTGAATATAGGACTCAAAATGATGTTTTCTTAACTATTGGGAATCAGCATCTTTAAAAGTTTTACTCTTTTGGAAAGTGAAATATGTATTCAAAGACTCCGGCTTAAACACAAGTGGTACTATTTTGCAAAGAATTGCCCAACTTCTTGCCTTTGCCAATGATACAGATATCATTGGAAGATCAAAAAGCTCTGTTATCAGCGCTTAAGAGTGCGGCAAAAAGATGGGGCTTGTTATTAATGCGGACAAAACAAAGTTTTATATTTCAACTAATAAATCTCCGGTTTTGTCTTCTTTGAAGATAGGTAACTATACTTTCGAAATTGTAAAAAAGTTTACTTAGGAACTCTGATCTCATGTAGCAAAGATCTGAAAATTGAAATAAACAATATAATTTGGTTGTCTAATAGAAGTTTTCATGGACTCAGAAACCAATTCAAGTCTAAGTTTAATTCTATAAACACCAAGTTGGGCATATATAAAACTTTAATCAGGTCTATTGCTCTGTACGGAAGTGAATGTTGGACTCTCAATAAAATAGAGAAATGCTCATTCTTTAAAGAAAAATCTCCGAACCTATTCAAGAGAACAATGAGTGGAGAATTCTGTACAGTCATGAAATTTACAAGAAATGTAACAAATATGATGGGACTGACGTGAGAACTATAAAAGCATCACGTATTAGTTGGCTGGGTCATCTGTACAGATATTTCGATGCTTTTTCTACCAAAAAAGTAATTTTTACGAAAATTGAAGGAACCAGACGTACAATATACAATGGCTAGACAATATTGAAAAGGACCTCTAACTAATGGGAATCAACCGGTGGAAGACCAAAGACTCAGCTTTGGCTTGAAAAAGGCTGTTGAGCTTATGAAGAAGTAGAAGAAATATGTGTATTAAATTTAACAGAGATTTATTTTTAAGCAGAGTTTGCTGCAATAACTACTACTAGAAATAAGGTTTTTAACTTAAATACAATAAATCTCAAATTCCTTGTAATTACTTTTCTTGTAAATCTGGATTGTATAAGAACGTTCTTTTTTATAAATAAATACATATCAAAATAATTGAATGCTACGAATAAAATAAAGCAAATTAAACAGAGAATTATAATAATAAAAAATCGTATAGAAATATTTCTTGAGCGTATTTTTTTCCTATTTCCTATTTATTAATTAAATTATAATATATTAAAAATGAGTCTTGACACGCGAAATATATTGACAAAGTTACCTCTTTCACTAGCTTGTTTAATTAAAGCTTCTACAACACAATCTTCTATTCGAATTCCCAAGCTCGTTAACATATGTTTCATTTCACTTAAATTCACCCGGCCATCTTGATTTTTATCCAGCATAGAAAACGCTGTCTTTAGCTCTAAAAATAAAATAAAAATACTTGCATCATTTTAAGAACTTTATGAAGAGTACGAATATCAAAATGAAATTAGAAGGGGAGAAAAGAAATGACATTTACGACATGAGGTCAATAGATACACAATAGAAAGAAGTACAGAAATATAAATAAATGAAATAAATATGAATGATATTCTTTTCTTCTATTGTTAAAAATATTTTTGATGTCTACATATTTTTCATGGGAAATTCTTTTATATTTAAGTGAATTCAAAGAAAAGTTCACAACATTTATGATTTTTGTTTCTTTTTTGGAACCTTTTTACAATGCAGTTTAGTCAGCTCTAAAAATTCGACAATACATAATATTTCACCATTTTCAGGTCTACGGTTCTATATAAATTTTTGTAGGTTTTTGAATTAAAATTCGAGTTGTTACATTAATGAACAAACTGGCGAGAAATAAAAGTATGTAAATCATATGCTTTAAAATGTTTTTTTAATAAGAGGTGCAAAAATAAAAATTATTCCTTACAAAAAGGCAATTTAAATTTTTTTCATAGAAAATATTCATAAAGCAAGATATTTAACTTTGAAATGGGAAAAGGAATACAATTAATATTGTAAATGTAATAATTCCTTTGGTATATAAAACATGAGAGGAATATATTAAGCTAAATGAAATAAATGTATATTAATTGACAAATAATATCTCCCTTCAGAAACTCAACTTCGCTTTTATAAAAAAACAAAGATATTAAAATAGCTTACTGTTAAATCAAGCTTGCTAAGTGAATGCTTTGATATAGAATAAAACTTATGCCATGATAGGAAAAATGCTTTCTACGATTGAACTGCAAGATATTCTTATTGCTCGAGTTAAGTTAATCAACAGCGCTACGCTAATAAAATCTCGTAGGATCAAAATGTTTTAACAAACAAAATAATCTTTCTAAATAGAACAAAAAGGAAAGGATGAAAATCAGTAAATCTATTTTGTGTGGCATCCTTCGTTTGTAGACTTAGAAATTTCAGTATTAACTAGAAAATATACCAGACTGAAGGATTAATTTGAATGAGGATAAATTTTGAGGTCTACTATTCTATACAGTTCAAAACAGTCTGTAGCAAAAAAAAGTAATATTTTTTGTTCAATGATGTTACAGTTTATAGGAAGAATTTATTTATATAGAAATTGGAAAGAAAAGGCTTTTTGTTCGATGCATAACCAATGTGTTGTGAACACCGATAAAGAGTTTATTTACAAATTATCATAAAATTTTTAAAAAAATTCATTCGTTTTGTGTATTAATGTTATGAAAATATTATTTCAGTCACTTTTTGTACAGTAAAATGTTATACTTGTAGACAAAGGTCCATCTTTTGAAAAAATAGATCCAGTAAATTAATTTTGTAAAATTGTTTTCAATTTTCCCTATAATGCTTAACACTTAATAATAATAATTCTTTTTTTATGCAAGAGTTCTTATACATTCCGTTAACTTTCTTTATAGGTAGATTTCATTGTAGAAACAAAATTTGAGTCTTGAGAGTTCTGAATTCAGGGAATACTTACACAGGGTGTTCCAAAATTAACGATCCATTTCCAGAATAGCCCTAATGTATTGGTTCTTAAACTGTGGTCCGTAGCCCCTGGGGGTCTCCAGTGGCTTTATATGGGGTCTGTGAAGGTTTTCCATTTAATGTTAAAATTTTCTACTAGAACAAGTATTTCGATCAAGAATATTAATCCAGTTTTCTTATTGTTTGCAGCATTTGCAACTGCATAGCCATTACTGCAACATAATGTTTTTACAAAATAGTACAAACACATATGAAGAGATTAAGAACTGAATTTATAAAACGACAATGCGAAAAAAATTGCATTTAAATCACCCAACTATGTGATGGGGTCAAGCAGCAGCGCTCAGATTATTGGGGGTCCACTATGTCCCATTGATACATAAAAGAGATCCACGGAGATCTAAAGTTTAAGAACCGCTGCCCTAATGTATTGATTTCTTTCACGTGTTTGAAGAAATGCTCAGGCAGTATCACACGTACATTTTTCGTGCAACTTTTTGGCCCAACTTTTCGTCCAATCTGAGGGTGAAGGGTTGCCGTAAACAAAACGACATGCTCTGACGTCGGCCGTGCTCTTTCTCCACATTGAAACATAACTCGCCGATTTTTCTGCTTCGAAAACGACCATCCAATATTATTTGTTTTATTTCGCTCGTGCTTTTGTTGATGGGCATAAACAGAAATGGAGCACCATTCTATTTAAATATTATACGCCGTTAAAATATTATGCACCATTAAAATATTATACGCCATATCTGATGCGTTTGTTACGAAGCTACCATCGTTACCGCCATCTTGTTTATAATGTAGGGCGCCGAAGAACCCCATTGGCTGGAATTTCAAGCAACTTTTATTTGGAACAACTTTTTCAGCTCACTGGCAAAAGTTGTTCAAATGCCGTTGCTATGGCAACTGAGTAAAAATTGCACGAATTGGCCCAAAAATTGCTCCAAACGTGTACGTGTGATAAGGATTTTAGAAGAGAGAATAGCCATCATTTCCTGGAAATTGGGTGGTAAAACATGTGAAGAAGTGCGTCAGCTGTCAGTCAAAAAACAGCCCCCAACAAGGGCCAGTATCAGGCTATTTGTGAACAAATTCAAGTAAAGTGACTTGTCGGTATCGTTAGATGTTGATGATCGTCCAGGACATTTTCCATCCTGGTTTTTCACTCTACTGGTTTGTCTGAATTTGTTCACATGTAGCCTGTCATTGACCCTTAGTGGTGACTGGACCCTGCTGTTACAGCTGACACACCTCTTCATATGTTTTAACCATCCTGTTTCCACGAAATGATGGCTATTCTTTCTTCTAAGCAGAGCATTTCTTCAAACACATGTGAAGCAAATCAATACATTAGTATTTTCATGGAAATGGCTTGTTATTTTTGAAACACCCTGTATATATGTACCAAATCTTGGCATCTTGGCGCTTATATTGGTTAAAATTATAGAGATGCCAAGGTCATGATCATTATAAATATTCCAAGGTTCATATTAAATAAACTACACGTGTCTGTTTTCTTATGCCAAAAGAGAAGCAGATGTAAGTTTGTATTCTCAGAAAATTCTAAAAATAGAGATAATTTTGAATCCAGAATGTAATGCTTTATATCTATCAAAAGCTTCCATTGTAATTTTTCTTACAGCTTTTATTCAAATCTAAATGTGTTTCAGACATGCATGAGCAATCTGTATGCTTTAATGAATTTATTTCAAGACAGTCATAGAAATAAAGTAAAAATAAAGATATTCTTTCTTTTTAAAAAATGCTGAAGTGACATAGCTTACGACGGATCTGTTCTAAAATTAGCTTGCTTCTCAAACCACTCGTACCTTTCATAAACGAACTCGCTGAAATGTTGAAGAGGCTTTATCACGGAACAACTGAGTTTTATTGCAAAGATATTTTAATCTAGAGTGGTAAAAAATAAATAAGTTTTCTCTCAAAATCATTTTGTAGTTGTAGTTAAGCGCACTTAGAAAAATGCGCAATTTTAAATTATATTTGTAGCGAGGAAAGTATTATACAACAGGTTTTCTGTTGCGTTAACATTATATTTTATGCAAACAATATATAATGCTTGATAAACTATATTGATTGGATTTTAAAAAAAACTAATAAATATATCTAATTAAAAATAATATGAAGATAATTTTAAACAAAATTTTTCTGTAAAATAAGTATTTGAAACATGATAAATAATTACATTTTCATGAAGTACTATATTGGATAGTATTTATTAAAGATAAGAAATAAATATGCATTGCTTTCTTGTTATTAAATATGCATTTCTGATTCTAGTAACATTTTCGGAAATTTTTACAAATACTTTGAAGATGCAAAATTGAAATGTTAGAACTTTAAATATAAGCTAAGAAAAGTTTCATCAAAGGATCTTAACACGCGAAATTTGATTTTTTTTTTAAATCAAGTATATTTGGAGTTTAATAATTAATAATTTTTTATTTAAGAAAGTACTGTCCCTTTTTTCACCGTAGTTTCCAAACAATCGCCATATTTATGTTCTTTCATGTCTATTACATAATAATTATAATTCCTCATTATAAAATAAATTTTTGATTAGGATAAATAAAAATTTTCCAAATTTTTAATTAATATATATTTGCATATTTTACATTTTTAAATAATGAAGGATATTGTGATTTTCATTAAAAAAAATTTTTTGTTCAAAATTATTTCCTTTAATCAAGTTGATGAATGAATAATTTTATTATAATAGCTTCGTCATTTGTATTATATTAATGGACAATTAATAGAAGTTTGTTATAAGTAATATGTTATATTTTGGTTTCGGTTCATTATAAATTTAATTCTATCAGATACAAACATGTTTAACTTTTAATAATAAAAAAATATCGTATTTTATTCATTACTAATATTGGTTTGTATATATATATATATATATATATATATATAATTTCTCTATCGTTTTAATCAAGAATTAAAAACTTATCGCGTCTCTCAGCAATTTTGTTGTGTGTGTTGTAATGCTCAAACTAAAATTTCTTTCAATTAGAGCGTGCTTTTGTTCAACATATTTTAAATTGAGTGATAATTAGAAGAGCTTCCTTAACACCGTTCGAATGTTTGGTAACAGATCACTTTTTAAAACCGTAATTTTTTTGGCACAAAACGAAAGTTTCCCAGGTGATGGCTTCTGAAAAAAAAAGAAAAGAAAAAATTTGTAGGCTGGAGATCTAGAAATAGACAACCGTTCCAAAAACATCATTATATCACCTCTAAAAACACATAGCTTTTCTGTATTTGTAAGTCAAAAATAAACAAGCGTTTGTTTTTTTTACCTGAAGCTTTAGATCGTTTAAAATAGAACGCATTCGATAAAGCTATGACTATTTTTAAGTTAATTACGAATTCAGTACATAACAATATTGCACATTTATATCATTGGAATAGAAATAATTATAAATAATTCAAACTATTCTCAGAAATTTTTAACCTTTTCAAGCAGTCTAATATGTAAACAAGAGTAGTTTGAGATCTGACATCATGGAGAAAATCAGAGATGTACCTATTTCATAAGGTATGTTTATTTATTATTGTGGAAAATATGTAAGAATAAATAAACACATAAAATTTAATTTTCAAAATATACTTTTATACTGGTATATTAATGTTATTTTCATGGTATTTAGTTTTAGAAAATAACTTATGGTGTTTTAAGTATTCGTCATTTAGTATTGTAATACTAAACTTAGAGTATTTGTAGGAACTATATCTATATATATAAAGGAGAAAAGCGACTCACTCACTGACTGACTGACTAATCACGAAATCTCTGGAACTATTCAACCTACAGACTTGAAATTTGGTAGACATGTTCCTTTGATAGAGTAGACATCAGATAAGAAAGGATTTTCCGAAATTCGAAACGCAAGGGGCGTTACGGGGGGTTAAGGGATTTAATAATAATTGTTTCCATGTTTAAACTACTTGATGTACAATCTTGAAATTGGGTAAGCGGATTCCTTTCAGAGAGTAGAGATCCGCTACAAAATGAGTTTGCTGAAAATCGACCCCCAAGTGGCGTTGCAGGGGCTTAGGGGGCGTTATAGATAATTTCCATTTTTAAACTATTTGACGCACTGTCTTTAAATTTGATATATAGATTCCTTTCGAAGAATAATGATCAGTTACAAAACGGGTTTTGTGAAAACAGACTTCTAAGTGGCGTTGCGGGGATTAAGGGGCGTAATAGATAAATATATCCGTTTTTAAACTACTTCACCTACCTGCTTGAAAATTGGTAGGTAAGTTTCTTTCCTGGAGTAAATATCCGCTACAAAATGGGTTTTGGGAAAATTGACCCCCAAGGGTTGTTGCGGGGGCGGGGGGTTTAAGGGGCGTTATAAATTCCTATTTTTAAGTTATTAGACGCACAGTCTTGAAACTTAGTAAGCAGATTCTTCTCATAGGGTAGAGATACGCTAAAAATGGGTTTCGTGAAAATTGCCCCCAAGTGGCGTTGAGGGGACTTAAGGGGCGTTATAGATAATTATTTCCATTTTTAAACTATTAGACGCACAGTCTTTATATTTGATAAGGAGATTTCTTTCATAGAGTAGAGATCAGCTATAAGAAGGTTTTGTGAAAACAGACCTCTAAGTGGCGTTGCAGGGGAATAAGTGGAGTAAGAGATAAATATTTTCGTTTTTAAACTATTTGACCTACCTGCTTAAAAATTGGTAGGAATCTTTCTTTCATGGAGTAAATATCCGCTACAAAACGGGTTTGGAGAAAATTGACCCCCAAGGGGTGTTGCGGGGGGTTAAGGGCAGATATAAATAATTATTTCTTTTTTTAAACTATTAGACTCACAGTCTTGAAATTTGGTTAGCAGATTCCTCTCATAGGATAGAAATACACTGCAAAATGTGTTTTGTGAAAATCGACCCCTAGGTGGTGTTGCGGGGATTCAAGGGGCGTTATTGATAATTTTTTTCCATTTTTAATTAATTGGACGCACAGTCTTCAAATTTTGCTAAGCAGATTCCTTTCATAGAGTGCAATTCCCCTACAAAATGGGTTTTGTGAAAACAGACCCAGAAGTGGCGTTGCGGGGGCTCAAGTGGCGTTATAGACAATTATCCCCATTTTTAAACTGTTAGACGTACAGTCTTGAAATTTGATAAGCAGATTCCTTTCGTAAAGTAGAGAACCGCTACAAAATGGGTTTCGCGAATATCAACTACCAAGTTTAATTTCGGGAGATTAAGAGGCGTAATCGATAAATATTTCCATTTTTAAACTACTTGATCATCCTGCTTGAAAATTGGTAGGCATGTTCCTTTCATGAAATAGAGTTCCTCTAACAAAGAGTAAAATGAAAATTGACCCCCAAAGATGTTTGCGAGGGTTCAAGAGGAGTTACAGAAAAAAATTCCTGTTTTTAATTGTTAGACCCATATACTTGAAATTTGTTAAGCATGTTTCTTTTGTTGAATAGGGATCCACTAAGAATAAATTTTAAGCAAATCAAGTTCTGGGGGGGTGCAGGGGGTTACTGGGACGTATTGACAAAAAAAATTACTTTTTTCGAGCTACAAGGACTATAATAATGAAATTTAGTTTGCTTTTTTCTTTTGTTGAATTGAAATCCGCTAAGAGCGGTAATTTTGGAAAACGGCTCTCAACGGGATTACGGGGATATTTATAGTAAAACTTTTGCTTTTTTCTGTTAGATTTAGACTTGAAATTTGGCTTGCATGTTCAATTTACGGAGTAGAGATCCACCGAAAATTGGTTTTGTGGGAATCCACTTGGTTTTTGAGTTACGAAAGAGCAAACATCATTCTATGCTTCAATTTTAGAGATTTTTAGAAAATACAAATTAGATGAGTTCTGCCCTTTTTTTTTATCAACAGTTACAGGTATAAGTATATTTTTCAATTCAATCGAATTCTTAATGCTAGGACTTAGATATCAATAATTTATACATATATATAAGCAGTAAAAATTTATAAAACATCATGAAATACCCAGCGAAGCGGGCGGGTAACAGCTAGTATATATATATGTCTATTTCTTCCGGATTCCTATGGTAATTTAATATTGCAATTTCTATTCTATTGCTGTTATATTCACCCACGTGGGTTTTAGGCTTTTGCCTTAGTTTATACTGGGAGCTATTGTGTAGAAAAAATTTCTGCTGCAGGAGAAGGTTGAGATCTCACAAACATTGTTTAATCCTGTTTCACTGTCCTAAACCAGTGACAGCTCGAGAAATCATAATAGTTTTCCCCTCTAGCTACATTTCTCTTTTTTGGTTTGTCATGGTTCCATGTTCTTGGTTCTTCCGGTCTGATCTTAGGATTATTGGGATTTATTAGTCTTCTTTTGAATTATTTACTGCTATATATATATTAAAAACCAATTATAATAATGACTCTGCAAACATTTTAGACCTACAATTAATTGTTAAGAATAATATACTAATTAGTAATATTTTTGATAAAAGAGACTCTTTTGATTTTAACATTATTAAAATGCCTTTTTGGGAAAGTAACCTACATCTCTCTATCTATTTTTAGAAATATCATCTTAAACTTTATAAAAAGAAATAACGATTTAGTCACAGATAATGATGTTAAGCAAAATAATTTTAAGCTATTCTGCAATAATTGCTTGGAATACAACTATCCAAGTAACTTCATTTTTAAATATATTTCTAAATTATCTCTCTAATTCTCCTTTTCAAAGTTTAAGTATTATTCTTTGTTTTTTTCTCCTTCTGTTTTTTATTATTTTCAATTTGTTTTTGTTTGGTTTGTTTAATTACAAAAAAAACTATCCAGGTGGCGCCACCAATTTTTGCATCTGGTTTTACCAACTTAACACGTCATTTTTTACGGTCATTTAGCGTGATTGCTCTCGTACGTACAGTTTTTCCCGCTCTCCGGTTATTTGCATTTTTTCTTTCCAGCTCTCTGGTTATTTGCATTTTTTCATGTAAGTTTTTGCTTCATTATTCCTTTTCAAAATTATTTTTATTTGTATTTTGTTAGGATTCATTTCCTTTCATATTTTCTATTATTTTAATTTTATTTTTCTTTTGGTTGCAAATTACACGTGGTTGGTTTTAGGCCTAACTTTTCAATATTGGTATGTTTTCCTGTTATGTATAAAATTTCTGCTGAACAGGGGAAGGTAGGATCCATAAAATATATTTAACCCTAATTTTGCTGGTCCTAATTCAGAAACAGCTTTAGAAATCATAGCAGGTCTTCATTTTAGTCTATTGACTCTTTTGGCTTCTTACATTTTAAAGTTCTAATTCTGTTCCATATTATGCATACGCTTAGTTAATTCTTCTACAATAGACTTTTCCATCATTTTTAAAGTTGAGTTTCGTGAAATCTGGTTTAAATCTTCTAGCTTTGTTAGTGATATAATTTTGTATTATCAATTTTATTATGCATGTACTTCTTTCATTTTATGTTACTATATATATATATATATTATTTTTTTCTTGCACTATTTTTTTCCAACTCTGTAGTATAGGCAAATATCGGAGGAGGTTGGCTGGTCTTAAAACTACGTTTAACTCTACTATCTTAATTTCTTTGCTATTATATTACTATGGCCTTTTAACGTCGACCAATACAATTTTGTTATACTTTTATTTAGAGCTTTGATTTGAATTAGAAATATGGTAAATAATTTACATGTAATCTCTCGGTTTTGTAAGATTTTTAATCTAATCATCATTTCTTTCATTTATACACACACATTAGATACACACACATATATATATATATATATATATATGTATATATATATATATATGTAAAGTCGGACCTCCATTTAACGAAGTCGCTAAATCTCGCTAAAAAGTTCGTTATGTGGAAAACAGAAAAAAACCACATAAAACAAATTTTAAATTTATAAACACCACATATTATTAAAAAAAGGAATTTTTCACACTTTTTTTTGTAAATTAATATCTATTTATTTTATAAATTTTACGCCTCAAAAATGAATCTGCAAGGAAAACCAGAAAAAAATAAACACTGCCCAACTTTATAAAATAATTTATATTAAAATTATTGAATTTTAACGACATTTTCTAATTTTAAATATACATTATTTTATAAACAGTAATTTTAAATATACATGCGTCCAAAAATTTAATTACTGATAAAATCTGTTAATATTATTTGAGTACCTGATTTGAAAAATTACAACAATTTTATTTTTCTAGGTGAGTTAGGCACCTGGTAAAATCAGTTCAAGGCCATGGATCCCCATAAAATGTGTTAAAAGAGAGAATAATTAGAAATATTTTTAAAATAGGGAGAAAAAAATGGAAGAGAAAATGTTCGTTAAATAGAAAATCCACTTCGCTATTTGGATCTTATTTTACGAAGAAAACAATAAAATGTTCTTGGTTCCTGGAAAAAGTTCGCTAATTAAAAAAATTCGCTGTATAGAGGGTTTGCAAAATGGAGGTTCGATTTTGTATATATATATATGAGAACTCATGGGGAAAATTTTTTATATCTAAATAGAAAATTATTAAATTATTTGTGTTTGAAGACGAAGAGATGTTAACTGTATCGCTTATGTTGCTCAATATTTTGTGTCACATTGCTTGAGGAGTATTTAAGCACTATGTTTCAGTTATGAGAAGGTTTCTTTTTAATTTGCACCCAAAATGAATATGATTTAATTCTTGAATTTTAAATTCTTCAGCGAGTATGTTTGTTTGCAATATTATAGTCATGCTATGGAGTCTATGTATTTGTAATGAAGAGATTTCTTATAAATCATGCTTTAACTCCTTAGATTTTGTGACTTCCATGTATGCATTAGTTTAACAAAATTCTAATATTTTTCAATTCCTTGCAAGATTTTTTTTATTTCACCTTCTTTAAATCGTATATTTTTCTTTCAAACGGGGCTGCGTATTCGTAATTACCATTGCAGACCTAGTACATTCCCAGGGAGCTGGTATCCCTTTTAATCATGGCACCTTTTTGGCGGATACCAATTGCACAATGTAATTTTGACACCCAGTTTCCTCCCCAGAAATAGGCACCCAAGCTCTGACGATGCGAAACTGCACTAGGAATTTAATTTTGCAGAAAGCACTCAAGCCAAACCGGCACTTTAGAGATCTTTAGATGCCGCATTATGATACGACAGGGGTGCTGTCTTTTTTTTTTTTTTTTTGCATCTTGAAAATCCACCGGCTTGGCCAAGGGTCGAACCCGAAAACTTGGATGAACAAAGCTGACGCCAAACCACCTATGCCTCCCATCCGGCTTAAATCGTATATTTGCATTCTTATTTTACTTTTTGGATATTTCCGCAATAGCCAATCAAGGCATAAAGTCGGAATTTTAGTACAATCAAATCAGTTTAACTCCATACTTCTTCTTAGGCTCCAAATAGCATTTTGACTTACTAAATTTCAATTCTTCTTCTTTCCTTTAATAAACTCTTTTACTTTGACTGGAAATTTTTTGTTTTAATTTTCCCCTTTCATTTTGTTAATTTATGGTTTTATTTGTTGTTGTTGTCGTGTTCTTCCCGCAGGGAAGGAATGAAAGTTGCCATTGCCTGTGAGACAGGTTGGACTTCTTAACGATAGATGGAGACACCACCTATCTCCACCTCCACAATTTTGGCATGGAACTGAAGGGGAGGGAAATATTCTCCAGCCCCCTGCACTCGTGGTTTCTGCAGCGACCACCCACAAGACTTTCGGACCCACTGATTTAACGAGCACGTACTCCATCTATACTCGGGGGTATTTAGTGGCATCGAACCCAGGCCCTCCGGTCTGGAGTCCGATGCTCTAACCACTAGGCTTTCCACGGCCTAATGGTTTTATTTATATAATAAAATTATGATATCAATACCATATTTTTATTATTACCGTTACTAAACAAATGCTTTTCCTTTCAATGAATTTCGACTTTATTTCGATTTAGTCTCACTTATTTTGTTTCTGTTTATAAACTTCAATCGTAGTTACAAACTAAACACACAAACTTTCAAGTTTGTTTTGAATACAAAATTCGAAAAAAATAACCCTTTTTTATGGTGTGTTATTTTTATTTTTTCTTCAGACACCATTTTGGATTTCATTCAAGATTTCTTTCTGTAAAGTATGAGGTTAAAAATCACTTCCTGACCCTTACGGAACTACTAAATATATCCCTTCGTTGCTTCTACTCGTTTAAATTAATGATTGAAGAAACTATGTTTGCTTACTTTGCTGTCGACCTAACATCACGGATGTTCAGAAGAAATGTAATCCTTTCAAATGTATCACTGAGTTAATTGTTATCTGCATTCAATGAAAATAATTTGAAATTTTTAATGAAATATGTTCTAAAATGGGATAATTCTCTATTTGTATGAATTTTTTATGTAATCTTGTATGAATTTTAAGAGGTGATGCAGATCTTTTCATTAGAAAAGATCGAAGGAAGTAAAATATAGTTTTAGAATTTAGCCATAAGCCTTAACAGATGCCAAAATGGATTTCATATCCTGCCAATCTCTTTAATGTTATAGTCAATCAAAGGGGAAATTTTTATTAATTTTTACTTATTTATTTATTTTTTGGCATTTTAATACATGTTTTTTTTAGGTTTTTAATAAAAACAGAATCTTTTTTCGTAAGAAAAAGATGAAAAACATTGTACACTGTTATTCAAAACTGAGAGTTTGTATATTTTTAGTCGTACTATCCAAAAACAAAGATTCAATTTTTTAATGTCGATCATGTAACCGTACACATAACCTGGGCTCAGTTTTTGAATGCTAATACTTTAAAAAGCACTTTTTCCGTGCTTCGTTCACTCGCGCTCCATGGCGGCTTTTATGGTGAGTTTATTATTATTATTATTATTACATATACTGCGTAATACAAAAGCAAATAGTTAAAAAAGTAAATACCAATGTTTTGAAATAAGAATCAAACGGTGGATCGTCGGGAGATTTAAGGCATAGTATTCACAAGGACAACTTACACGAGACTTTAATGAAACATCTGGCTTTGAAAACAGCTTAAGGAGACAGTTTAATGATACTTTAAGAGAAGAACTGAGCAAGATCATCCAACATCCATAACGTCCAATGCAGACAGACATTTGTCCATTATTGTAAAGTGTAACAATATAACCACTTCTCGACATTGTCGTCATGCGGCTATAGAAACTTAATTTTAAAATATCATTGCTTCCAGAAAGTTACATGAGAGAGGTTTGCTTATAAGATCTTCCATTTCCGTTCTTATAATTACTGTATGTAGAAGAGCTCTTATAGTATGTCAGTATTGGAGCAGGGATTAGGGAAAGACCATATAACGGGCTATTTTAAGAGGTTTTTCTTTTAGAACTTACCTTGTCTTGTTTTTAAAGGGTTTTTTAAAAAAAAGTTTAACTGTAACATTTTTACTGTGGGAATGTGATATGTTGTTGAATTCTATTATATAAATCAAGGTATATGCATGGTTAAGAGATTTAGGCGATATTTACACTGTAAAAGTGAGATGACAATTCTATTAGCTTGATAGCAAATCCTTGCCTAGACCTCTAGGCGTTTATCTGCTATTAAATTAAAATACATAGTGCGATCATCCAATCAGCTTTCCACTTGTTTCGAATTTTATTTGGTTGTTTCTGTGAGTTCGGTTGTTACTTTAATTATTTAGAGTTGAATGGTTAAATTAATCTTATTTTCACATATTTTCTATTAGTCAAAAAATTAATACAGTTCGTGCTAGTTAATTATTTATGATGTTTTGTATCATTTCGACTATTTCTAAGGTCATGTCGAGTTCGAATCAATCTTACGAGTGTGGAACGCTTATAAATAGCTAATCAAGTTAGACAGTTAGAATCGTTCTATTAATTGATGAGAAAAGATTCATATTAGTCACTGATTATCTACAAACCTCGATTTGAATGGAATTAAGGACTCGCTATATGACCTCCAAGCCCAGTGACTGAGTGGTAGCGTATCGCGCTTCTATACTACAGGTCCGGGGTTCAAATCCCGGACTGGGCAAGGTCAACGCAGTCTATCATCCCTTCAGTGGAGTGCCGGTTTATCCATTGGGTGCTTGGGGCGGGCGCCCAGGGGCCAGGAAGAGCCCGGATAAGCTGGACTTAACCAGATTTTCTAATTATAAATTTCGATTCGCCAGTGTCAAGGGGGCCTGTAGATCTTCTGGGTCCAAGTGAGTGAGTGAATGAGTGAATAATAACATCGCATTATTCAGCTACATGAGGGCTTTTGGCGACGGATCTCGTAATTTTGAACCATAGTCAAGTGACGAGGATAACACCTGAGCTGGCACTCCCTCTCCTAACTACCACACTACACCAAAGGGAGGATGTTTGAGCTCGTGACAGATTGAACGTGCATCGCTTCCCTACACGGCGGCTCTTTAGTGGTACTGGGCTCGAACTCATGACATACCGGCCATGATCTGATACTTTGACTACTTGGCTACCGTGGCCACGCCCTGGGCCTTAAATGAGCACTGCTCAGTGGGTCGATAAATGAGTACCAAACTTGCTTGAGAACTAAACACTGGGGGTTTCACGTCAGATTTTCCTCCTGACCGGAACATCTGCTCATGTACCTCAGATCCAAAGATCATGAAAACTGAGAAGGGCACAATAAACCTTGACCCTCATGGGTTGTTGAGTCACTATTCGAGAAAGTGATTAGTATAAAAGAGGGAAGTCTAGTGATCCGGGACAGTGGTCGGCAAACGTCCTAGAGAGAACAGCAACAAGAAAGTGAAACAAGATAAATAAAGTTTCAAAAAGAGCCATTTACATGCATCAAGTGAGGGTGACTTCCTACAGCAGTCATGATCGAGATTGTCAAGCTCTAACTAACATTTTTATTATATTTAAATGAAGTTTCATTTTAAGTAACTTTTTTTCTATATTCCTTCGAAAAATATTGAAGAGGTTTTTATTTCTATTGCTCCCAATCCAAAAACATCCAGTGCCAAAACATCATAATTTTGGGAATTAAACTTTGAAACTTCGTGAAAAAAATGTCCATATTAACAAAACCGTAACTATTTTATTCTGAAATTTCATGTTTACACTAATAATTAAAATTTTTTTGGATTATTTTTGCATATAAAGGTCATTACAACAATTTTTTTTATTTACCTTTCATCACGCATCTGTATCTTCTGTTGGAAGCTTCAGTGTATCTTATGTGTATTCATGAGTATTCTTGAACTCATACATGCAAATAAGCAAACATTGCTGGAAATCAATTTGTGGTGACCTGTAGTCCCCCCTTACACTAATACCTTCCTGTCTATCTGAAAACTCGGCTGGATGTGTAGGCGGACTTAAATGATCAAAAGACATAATTCCAATTCAAACTGATTTATTGATGCTTATCAGTATATAAGATTAGACACAACACAATTCTAGTTAAGATAAATAAGTGAGAGTGTGGAGTAATGAAGTGGGGTATCAATACTAGCCGATAAATACAGAATTTTTCAACTGAATCAAGGAAAGCTTAAACGCGCACAATTACAATTACACCACACGATAATAATCGGATGTTCTTAATGAAAGTCACTGACCTTATATTTTACTGCGGCGGTTCCTTCGTGATGACTTCAGGCACTTTATATGGCTGGAAGAATTGGTGAAGACTCCACGCTCCGTAATACTGAATTTCCCTATTTTAAAACCACTTCTCTTCGCGTACATCAACACGTATCAGTCTCGCTTCACTTGTCAACAACTACGTGTCGACTTCTCGATCTTTAATTCACTTGACTTCTCACTTCCTATTAATTTGCCTTTTAACTCTCGAAAACCGAATTTATATAATATATCTTATTTACATAAATCACGCCTGGCTCTCGGTGAAGATTGGTTGAAATAAATAAATTGTTTTAAGGAAAAAAGAAGTAAGTGAAAGACCGTATAGATCCGTCACAAATTTGAGGAGTGTCATCCCATGATTAAAATTTTATCAATAAATTGTACTTTTAATGTTTTAGAAATGATTCTAATATTTTCACTGATTCTCAATAAACTTTGTTTACACAAAAAATTTAATGGAAAAGTAACTGTCTTAAGCCAGTCAAATGTTTAAATGTATATGCAAGTGCAGATGTATTTTTTCACTATATTTATGAAGGAAAAATATTTTTATAGACCTATAATCATGGTTTCTAATGATACACATAAATGATGAAGTTAAGTGCCGTAACAATCTATGCAAAGAGCTACGGTTTGCCGAAGCCTGGTCTGGGGAGACATCAAATCATCAAGTTTCAAAGTTTGACTTATGCTTTGTGACTGCTGAGAGGTAAATTGATGGAATCGTGCAGTCCTATGTTAATCTTTTCATGTATTAATTTTTGACTCCGATTTCATTTTTATGAATAAAAACCCACTTTTGTCTACAAGAAACTCATGTATCTGTTGAATTTCCGGAAAAAGGAGAATATCCGTAGGATAAGCTAGTTAGACTACAAAGACTATTTGGGATTCTCTTGGGAAAACAATCGTAACTCGGTTAATCCATCCAAGAACCTTCATTAATAATTTTAATTTAAAAAGTGTAATCACACAACTTATTCTAAATCTAAAAACAATGCTTTATACAAAAAAAAAAGTGTAAGCGAGAATGAAATATTTTACTTGACTTCTTTATAAACCAAACCAAATCTTTGTATTATTAATTTATTTATTTAACATAACAATCATACTCTAACTTAACCTGGATAATTCGGGATTAAATTTCTTACAATTTTTTTCCATTTTTGAGTGCATTAATGAAAAATAAAATCATATACTGTAATTGTGCCAGATAACGTAAAAATAACGAGAAACGTTTCAATCTGAAATTGCCCCGAATACTTAAGATTTTGTGCCTGTGTATATAAAAGTTGTAATTCTTTTTTTAGAAAAAATAAAGTACAAGAGATACGTTTTATAAAAATTAAAAAGATATTTATGTGTGCAATACTGGTTCAAATGAAGCTTCTTCTGTTATTATTGGGTGGCAAAAGATTCAAACAAAAGGGTTCATCAGAAAAATTCAATATTCTTTATATCAAATTCCGTATTTTTTTTTTATTAAACTGTTATCAGGAGATTGCAAGAATGTAACCATTGTATCAAAATTTATATATTATTTTGTGTTTTATCCTTTGTTTATCCTGTATTTTTTCAATGCTCCAATTTCCTATCTCTGAGATCATTATTTCAATTTATAAGCAAGTTATCTTTGTCAGGACTACATAACGATAAGCTGTGAATACCGGTCTATAAGCCCGTATGTGTGCTTCGAATGCGTTTTTTCTTTAAAACATTACCAATAATTTACTAGATCAATTTAAAGCGTTTGCTTATCTAAAATTTTATGTTCTATTGCTACCTTATTTTAAATTTCCTTTTTAACAATTTCTTTGTAGGGCGTTCATTTGTGTTCTGTTGAATGTTTTTCCTTACATTTTAATATGTATGAACTCTAGCTGATTTTTTCATATTTTTGTATGCACTTATATTTTGTATTTATCTCTCTGGAAAAAAATAAACATAGAATTTTAATACAGATGAGAACGTGATAAGTATCTATACGAAAGGAAGATTTTAAGATTTATTTTTGGTGGAATTCGGGAACATGGAACGTGACGAAGGAGATCAAATTTCGAGCTCTATCAATAATATAATGAATCTGACATTGTTAACTTCATCAAAATACAACGAATTAAATGGGCAGGTCACGTTGTTAGAATGAACGAAAACCGAACCACTAAAGAAGTCTTCAATGCTCAAACAATTGACACTTGAAGAGTGGGCAGGTCAAATCTTAGATAAATTGATGACCTAGAAAAAGATTTCCTAGTTTTGAGAACAAAATTTAGAGAACATTAGCAGGCTGGCCTGGAAAAGGTTTCTTGAGAAGGCCAAGACCTACCCTGGGTTGTCGAGCCACTGAGGAAGGAAGAAATATTATTTTAATGCTTAGGTTTTTAACATTTTGTTCAACTTTTCTTTGTGATTATAGAAAAAAATTATTTAAATAGTTGCTGATTATTCAACTTACTATTCTAGTTATGCAGTTCTTTAGAAAAAAAAATTAAGTTTATAAAATTTCTAGTACTGCATCTGAAGTAACAAAATTATTTAGCAGAACTTAAATCGAAGCTCATAACTTTTATTCTATTTCAGTTTTTAAATTTTACTAAAAGCTGAGTCTAAACATATTATTGTGTGTATTTTGATGTTATTAAAATACAATACTCAAAAAGAGAAGCTGAAAGTTACAACATTCATTATATAAACAGTAGTATATGTTGTACAAAATAATGAATACTAATTCAAAATTTTGTTACATATGCTCGCGTATAACTTATCTCGAAAAACCTATAAGAAGTCTGATAATACTTTTAGAACATTTGACTCTAGTAATAATGTTATTTTACGTAAAAAAATTAATGACTGTGTTTTTACTGGCAACAGTAAAACAAAATTCAGAAAAGATTATTTAAAATTCTTTTACCTGACTGTTTTGAATATATATTTTTTCTCTCGTTATAAATTAAAATTTAAATAGATTATATTAATTTTTTTTTGTTCTTGCTATTGAAATTATAGTACATTAGAGATAAGTTAAAGAATTTGTGTGTGTGTGTGTGTGTGTGTGTGTGTGTGTGTGTGTGTGTGTGTGTGTGTGTGTGTGTGTGTGTGTAGTAAGCCAAAATGTTTAAAATTATAAAACAAAAAAGTTAAAAAAATATAAGATTAAAATTCTTTTAAATTGTTATTTAAATAGATATATTTAAATTAGATATATTTAAATAAGTTTAATAATAAAATGATTTTATATCACATAACAAATATTTTTAAAACAAAATAAAAAATAGTTACTTACCACTTATCTGTGATTCCGATAATCCTTTGTGCGCATTCTAAAAAATAAAACAAAATAAATTTTAATTGGTACTATGGTCAAGTCAAAAAAGGTTTTACGCTAATATTACTTTATTTCTTGTATAATATATTCTTTGCTGTGAAAATACTAATAAAAACTTTCTTAGTAATAAAGATCAAATATATTTTACCTTTAACATTTTTATTCTTATTTACGAAAAAAAATTAAAAATTTACTTGAAAATGCAGCATAAAAATATAATAATAATAGTGTTAAGTTTTGTATTAAAGAAAACAAAACAATAAACATCTAAAAAAAAAACAAATGTAGCGTATGATCAAAAGTAAATATTAAAGTATATTAATTTGCTTTACAGAGCACCGTAAAGTTTTTCTCATACAATTTATTACGTATAAAAATTTTAAAATGTCGATTATCCAAACGAGTAACTAGAAAAAGTAGCATTATAAGTACTTATATTATGAAATGGGGAGTAATTTAATAATTATTTGAAATGTTTTGAGAAAAATTAATTAATATTATGAAAATCAAAGTTAAGACAAACTTCTCTAAGCAGAAAGTGCAGTCATGATTATTGGGAATAAGATTTATACACAATATTAATGCGGATAATTAAGAGTTTTTAATATATTCATGATATAGAAATTTTTAACTTAGACTTTCTTCTATTTATTACTTTTCCAGTAATAATTCATTTTTAACAGTAACACACTTAGAATTATGTACAACAATTTCGCTACAACTAAATTTTATGCTTTGATAAAAAGTTGCTTTATACGAGTTAGCTCCATAAAAGAAACTTAAAATCAGGGAGAAACTTTTCCCAATAAGAACTTTTTAAAAATTTCTCAAAATTTTTCAAAAGAATCTTATTTTCTTAGCAAATGTTGTAGCGTTGCAAATTCATTGCATTATAATTTAGTAATCAATTATAGTAGTTATGTAATCATAAATGTTATAAATAGTATATTATAATACTAAATTATAGCAATTTAATAAATATAAAAGACACAATATCATAGAAAATTTTTTGATCCACAGAACGAGTTACGAACCTTTTTGGAAGTCCCTTCATCGTCCACTACTTCTGTTTTCACAGTAAGATTGCCTAATTTCTCTATATTATTACTCATTGGTATTTCTTCGAACTTAATATATTTTCCAAATTGTTGTTCTATTAATGGAGAATTTAATGCCGTTTATCGTATAAAATATACTGGAATTCTGCACTACATTAGTTAGAAACAAATATGTATGTTTCTTCAACCAGAAAATACATGCAATCTTTTTTTACACCGTGAATATACACTTTAATAAAATACTAGGATGTATAATGGGATTTCCTCACAGCAAAACAAGATCGTACATTTCTGTATCCAATGGAGATGCATAAAAAGAACAAGATGCAAATTTTCTGTCCTCAATGCGATGAAAACAATAGAAACACCCACCAACTTTAAAAAATACACTGTTTTATGTACACAATTGAGCAACTAAAGTCAATGTTTTCTTTTCACATTAAATAAAAATGTGATTATCCATTATTATGTCAAGTGCAGTACTTGTTTTGGGATTTTAAATACAAAAGCCGAAAGCTGCGTAAAAAAAATTAACTTATGTAGCTGTGATGCAACCAATGAAGAATATTTTCGAATATAGGTGCGAAGAACACAAAACTCAATGCGCTAATTGCTGAGGAAAGACTAAATGTTAAAAGGATTGAGTTAGATGTTTTCGCTGGGGGAGTTGGTTATTCACCAGGTAAAAAAAAAGTGTCTTGTTCTTGATGGAGCAGGAATAGAAAGTACTTGGCAAGGACTTTTTTCTCAAACGTAAGAATAAGCTTTCTGCTGCATGTTGGAAGCAGACGAGTGAATAATTTGGAATTCGAAACTCAGCGACCATGATTACATGCATCATCTTGTCGTCTGGTTGCATTCCATTTCGCAGGAAATATTTCTATTAAACAAGTGTTCATTTTCTTTTGGCATCATAAGGGTTGAAAATCGAGTAAGATTTTTTTTTCTTCTAGTAGGTCGAATAACTCATTATTTTTACCTTACAATTAGATTTTAAACCTAAGTTAAAATAAAGACTGAAGTTTTAAGAAATTGTTATAATTTTTTTCCCCCAGAAACATAATTTTTTGAAATAGTAAAACTTTTAGTATTCGAACACGTTCAGAGTACTTTTTAACAAAATAGCATACTAAAACATTATAAATGCTCTTTTAGGACTCAATACCACCAATTATTACTATATATATATTTAACTATCAAAATTTTAAATAAATTACCTGAATTTTACAAAAATCACAATTATAAGTGAAATTTTAGCAATATTTTTGAAAAACTTCAAAGCAGTTAGAGAAAAAAGTAGTAAACATATATTAGTAAAAGTATTACGAAAACAAATTAGATGCATTTATCTAGAAAATGTACTAAAATTTAAATTTTTTATTAAAATTTGAAAATTTTAGAGATGATTGAGTAAACATCATAAGAAATGTTACATTTTTTATGAGACCAATTATTTAAATAACAAGCCATAAATCAAAAAGTATTCATACAATAAGAAATATTTTAGTACATTCTCTAGAAAATAACGTAAATATCAGGTTTGAAAATTTTATAGAAATACATTCGCAATATTTTGAGTTATCAGACTCGCCTTAATAGATTTTGAGCAATTTAAATGTCCACTTCTGGTAGATCAAAAACCCACTTCCGGTTTTTCAAACTTTATAAAATTGATTGTAACTTGACCTCTAGGTAGTGTAGAAACAAAATAAAGTATGTTTCGTGAAGTCAAAAGATAGCTGTATTCAATGAATTAAAAAACAAAAATATATGTCTTCACTGAATTTTGTCATTTTCAACGTGTTCGGGTACCTTAAGAACCTTTTTCTGTTATTAAATAAATATTAAGCGTCAAATAAAATTTTTGAAATAGTTTGTTAAATCGGTGCTTTTAGTGACATTTTACAAGAAATGATACAGCATAACACCAATGATGAATTTTTAAATGTGAAATTGTTTTATTACTTAAGTGAATAGCTTACTGTGACATAAAATTTGTTCTCAAAATCTTTTCTGTTCTAATTACTAACAGAATTTTTTTAATCAGTTAAACTAAAATTCGTTTTCGTCAATATGAAAAAATTCAAGCTTCTGTAAGTTCCTTTTCTCATTTTTTCGATTTATTTTTGAAACGAAAATGCTTAAACAGGAAATTCGAAAATATTTAATTAAAAGATTCCCCTAATGCAAAGTTTTCTAATTTTCAAAAATTTATTTTTCCTAAAATGTCATGTTTAAAAGTAAAAAAAAATCCTAAAATTTTACAAAACAGTACAAAAAAACAAAAAAAAGCTAAGTGTTTTATAGTAATGATAATTTTTAAGAAATAATAGTAAGAAATATTTGGAACATATAAAGGATTCCTAAAGTGCTTTTGTTAACATTCTTAAAAGAGGTATCACATAAATCCAAAAATACCTAACAAAATAATATATAGTAAAAATTAAATGGTGCGTTGTGAAATATTAAATTAAATTTAAAGGATATTAAAATGAAATGAATATTTTAAAGCATTAAAATGAAAAAAATTTGAAAATTTTGTAAAATTCTCATTATTTCTTTTGCAAAATTGCGAATTTCATCGTCTAAAACATACTACAAAAAAATTCAATATTTTTTAAAGGAAGTTATATTTAAAATAAATGTGAATCTTAATTTTCAAAATGTGAAATGTAGTGAAAAATGAAAGTTCAGTACAGTAAAAAATTAATGATTGAATAGACCAATTTATGAATTTAAATCGCACGCACTATAAGAAAATTTCAAATTTGAATATAAGAGGAAAATAACTATAAAAATAGAAGTAATTGTTAAATTCAATTAAAACAACGTACAAAAGAAAATAAAGTGGGGATCTTTAAAATGTTATCCATGAATTAATTATAATAAAAGAATTTTTTAAATTGTAAATTCCTAAAAGTGTATACTAAATTAAACTAAAATTAACTCAGTGACGCAGCTGCTAATGAGGACCAAGGCCTACTGTGCTCATCTCAGTTTTCATGACCTTGGGCACTGAGGTACATGAGCAGATGTTCCGGTCAGGTGGTCAGTCTGAAGCGATGCCTCCAATGTTTAGTTCCCAAGTAAGCATGGTACTCATTTATCAACCCACTGAAGGGTTGAAAGGTTGAGTTGACCTTATCTAGCCGGGGGTTTAAACCACGGCCATGTGGCGTGGGAAAATGTATAAGGAGCATAAAGATACTTAAAAACGTAATTTAAAATACAGAATATTGAAATAATTATTGTTTCAACTCGTTAACGTGTCAGTAAAAATGTAAGTTATTCACTTTATAAAAAAACGGTAAAATATAAAAGTATATAATTTGTTTAGAGTTACTCACATTTCGATTGCAAATACATAAATCAGAAAATGAGAAAATATTGTGAGGAAACCCTTTGAAATTTTAAATATCTTTCGAAGTCACATTTCATGCCTTTTTATGAGGAGTTGGGACTTTTTTTTAATGAATAGTAATTTTTAATAACACCCAAGAATCTGAATAAAACTCTTAGAGCTGTGCAAGAATTCCATTTTTTTTTTTTTTTTTTTATTCTTGTTGTGTGAAGATATTTTTTGTTAGCATTAATTTTTTAAAAATTTTGATACGAATAAATGACAATTATAAACGGCAATCCAGCTGTGCCCATATAGCTATTTGTCTGTACAACAAGAATATTAAATTTTCAATTTTATAAAACGCGTATCCGTGTCAAATTTTCACACATTTAAAACACCAAAATGTATTTTGTCTTGATAGTAGGATTCTAATTCATTCGTATAATTCCCTCTGATAGACTGCCCATTATAAGATAAAAATCATAGATTACCATAAAAACAAAAGGCGGTTACAGTAGTTATAATTTTGAATGATGGGCACTATACACTAAGTAACTCAGACAAATATATTTTTAAAAATATATAAAAATGTGTTATACTTGTCAAATAATTTTCATCATTTTTACTAAGAATTATATAAAATAGTTCTAATTCTCTCTCTCTCTCTCTCAATTTTACTATGGAACATTTACATACGTAAATATATTTATTTTCATTTAGTAAAATAGCAAAATACTTTAGTATAAATCTCATTTCTATAGATTATTCTTGCGTTATGATAATAAAAATGCTGTAAAGGCACTGAGAAAACAATTTTATGTGTATAAAAAATGCAATCAATAATATAAATTAGTACAGAAATTATAAAGTTTATAGTGGTTAATAATAGTGAATTTTTTAAATTTAAAAATCTTAAAAATGATTGTACAATTTTTTTCACTTAAATGCAAAATGAAATTTTAGCTTCATATAAGAAAGTATGAGAAGCATGAAATGGTATTGAATAGTCAAAGGAAAAGAAAACATTTCAAAGATAGAATAATGCATAAAAAACCTGCTCCCCTGTATTCGTTATAGAAGTCTAAATACGGTATTAATAAGAATTTTTATCTGTAAATTTTTATTTTTAAGCCTTAATTTCGACCCTTCAAATTAAGCGAAGCTAGCTTCAAGACATTCTGAAAGATTTCTGTTAGTGTAAGTCTTATTTACGGCTGTTATTCTTTCCCATTTCAACTTGCTATTTTACTCCGTGAATTTTTGTTTATGCTAAATATGTAAATAGCCATTTTAAAAAACGCTAAAGAGGAACATCTCTTTTCTTCTTTTTTTTATTTTGAAAAATATAATTATATTAGCATCATGTGGTGTGTGTGTTGTTACACATAATGAACTCGTTTGTTAATCGTTCTAAAATTTGCTATTCATAATTTTTTGGGTAAAAAAGAGAATCGTATAGAATACAGATAAGACCTGAAAGTAAATAGAAATCATCCGCTATCTATTTCGAATAATAGGCAAAATATGGCAGTGAAAAATACTTGTAAATTCGTAAAATGGAGCAGGAAACAAGTAAACAAGCATCTGCGTTAATATTTGAAGGCTAAGAAGAAAATCACGATAACAGAAAACAATAAAGAAGCTCGTTTAAAAGGAGTAAAGAATACCAGCCCTGGAATTGTATATAAAAAAAAACATCTGGGGGGGGGGCTGGAAACATTTGATTTAGATCTCGTGAGTTTTACAGTAAGCTGGTAGGCAGATTAGAGGCGGTAGCATTATGTGGTGTGAAGCGCTTTCTCGCAAACAAAAAAAAAAAAACAATCCACAAAATGTTGACGGCGAAACAAACTCTGACGGAAGTTATACAAAAGCCATATTATTCAGGTTACTTTTAGGAGGGACGAAAAAACAGCCTTCTCTCAGTTATACATCTAAACCTACAAAAAATTAGTTTAAATCTTTAAAAAATATACATAATAGTGTGTTAAATTTTGGCAAAGGATCTGTTCTCACTTATTAAATATAAAAAAAACCAAGATACACACACAAAAAAAAAACACTTGTAAAGTATTCGAAAACAAACTGTATCATTCAGCACATCAACAGGATGAAGCCAATATGGAAAAATAAGACTAGATTCCGGAATCTGTTTCTAAAAATACGATTAACTCGATGCCAAATTCTGTATATTGAAGATATAAAAAAAATGATGAAAAAACATATAAATTTACTATAACTTTATTTTCTCGCATTTAATCATAATTTTGAAATGGCTTTTTTTTTTCTTTTGATGTATGGTTGTCATATTTTTTCAAAGTGAATTTTTACCATATAAACAGTTACATTTTTACTGAAACTTCATTCACTGACACAGAGTGTTTTGAATTTTATTCAAAATTCAAAGCACTAATTTAGATAACTTACCCAAAGCCTTATTTGTTATATAAATACTAATAAGTTTTGTAGTCTTGTAATTCTGCCAAGGCCAGAGGTTCTGAAACTGTGATCCACAGACCCTTCATGATCTCTAGTGCTTTTCTAGGGTGTCCGCGAATGTCTCTCAATTAATGTTAAGATTTCCCTCTTTTAAAGTCTCTGAAAAGCCTCGTTGAAAAATTGACCACCCTAGACTAGATCTCTCAATTGGCTCAATGAAAAAACTCAACTCGAACATATATTTTGATCAAGAATATTCAGTTTTCTTATGGTTTGCAACTACATAACCATTACTACAACATAATATTTTCAAAAAATATTAGAAACTTAAGTGCAAAAATTAAGAACTGAACTTATAGCGCCATTACGATAGCGATTGCATCCATCTCGATTTCTTAATCAAATTCTTTATCTCAAAAATAGGTACAGAAACTGTTTAGAAAGCATTGAACTGAAATTTAGACTGCAGATTTCAAATATTACACCTGATATAACAGCACTTATAAAAGAAATTCAGCATCATCTTTTTCATTAAAAGTTTTAATTAATTATATTAAGTACATTTATTTATTTGAAATTAGTATTTTGTGATTTTTTCAATGAGATGTTTATTGTTTTCTTAGACGAAAAAAAATGTTTAAAAAGTAGCAGAGGTAGTCCTAGGAACTTTTAAATCATTCAGCCATGTGTTGGGAATCAGGTATAGGTGTTCAAAATTTTGGAGGTCCACCATGTCAGGGTAATACATAAAGAGAGGCTGTGGTGATCGAAAGATTAAGAACCGATGCCGTACGCTATAGGAACTTGATCAATTTTTTAATTTAAATCCAAATGCAATATAAATGTTTCGAATAGAATAAACTAAGGTGTTATCAGAAATGCCCTAACTCACAACGGTTATAAAATTAAAATTTAAGAATTTATCATCATACAAGATACAAGATGCAATATTAAGAATAATTTTGTCGACAGCGGCCATATCGCATGATTATGCGGCATGAAAAAGATCCCTTGAGTGCCTGTTTACTTTGGGTGCTCTCAGCAAAATTAAAAATCTAAGTACGGTTTCGCATCGCCAGAGTTCAGGTGCTTCCCTCTGGGGAGGAAACTGGGCGTCAAAATTACCTACGGTGATTGGTATCCGCCTATCAGATGACGCACTAAAAAGAGATACGAGCTTCTGAGAAATGTGCTAGGTCTGCAATGATAAAGCACCAATCCACAGCCCCATTAGAAATTTAAAAAATTGTTCTTAATTGTATCACACAATTCATTTATTATTATATTTAACTCTCTGAATTTTTAGAAATTTGAGGGGGAGTAAAAAAAAAACAAAGATTATAAAATTATTTGTTTTATGAATTCATGACTATGAGTCTACATTTCTGTATACACTTGTTATTTGAAATAATGAAGGCTGTTGCATGTTTAAGGGAACTGATTCTTAAAATTCTCCTGTGATGTGATATGGAAATAGAGTGAGTTTGTAATTCATGTGCCAGCCTCTATATCTGACAGGTGATAATTTTTGTGAAGCTGTAAAGGGATATTAATTCCAACGAAGCTAATTATTATATTTATCAAAAAGAATTTCTTTCAGGTTCTGATACGAAATTTTAAAAAATTATGAATGATTAAAAATTATAATTCGTTTCACATACATTGAGGATCGATTATCTAACGAAATAATTGTTCAAAATAATAGGTTTGAGTTGAGAATTTCATTCATAAATTGATAAAATTTTATTCGCAAACTGCAATTCGCTTTATTAACTTTTCTTCCGTAAAGGATTTTACAGGGCTTGAAAATAAGAGAAATTTTATTTAAAAATACAATTGATTCTGAGATGGTTAAAATGAGGAGTTTCATTTGGTTTACTTTTAGTTAAGATCTAAAAAATGCTTACAACATATTTCTCTCGCGATACAAGGTTAAGCTTTCAGTCAAATAAGCAATACTTTATTATATCATATGTGTTTTTTTTTGTGATTTATCAGCCATGCATATTAAACAATGAGGATATTCGACAACATTTATTATATTGAAAGAGATAAGCTACCGACGGTTCCCGTGTATTATGTTTCACAATTTTCTGAGAAAAATACTGAGTTCACTCATGTGGATTCACACTAAGAATTCATTCTCTCTTTCACTCATCAAAAATATTTGCAACCCTCAACTTGAAAGGGATAACAGAAGTAAACATCTACTTGAAGGAAACAATATATAATAAATATCAATAAGAGATGTAAAATGCAAATTGTAATTATTACTTAATCTAAATCAAAACTTGGCTTATCACTATCGAACCCCAGCTACTTATGTCGAAACAGCAATATTTCCGACACTCAGTCTCGACTCAATAAATCTCGCCTGTTTTCTAAAATGTCGTCATTTCTGTATATTTTATTGTAGATAAGTTCGTAAAGAAACCAGAAAATGCTCTTCTCTTCAATCCTTACGTATTCACATAAATCTCGGAGAGTGAACAGAAAAACAACTCTAGCAGAAATGGAAAAAGAATCGACAGAATGGAATGAAATAATACAATAGAAAACATAAGCGATTTTAAAATCTGCTCTATTCGTCTTTTATTTCAGAAAAAAAGAAAGAAAAATGGTGAAATTTTTTTAATGCTATTGAAGAGGTTGACGATATTGCAAAGTAAATAAATTTAGAAGTCGGAAGTGATGATTTTGAAGAACTGTTGGATTCCCACATTGACAATGGATGAGCTCATAGAAGTGCATGAGCAAGAACAAGTCATTGAAGAACCTGAGTTTTTAAATCCAGTTCAATCAGAATATCTAATGACGGTTGGGACTTTGACAGAAGGCCTCAGTTTAATTGGAAAAGTGTTACAAATTTTAGAAAATATGCTCCAACGATGAGCGTATTTTTTCAGCAAAAAGAGGAATAAAAACATTATTAGCAAGCTATAAGGAAATTTTGAGGCAAAAAAAAAAAAAAAAAAATCTTTGGTGTGCCAGACTACTTTGTTAAGTTTTATGAAATTCTACATAAAAATAACTTCGGTTGGCGATTTTGTATTTGTTTTATCTAAGATTTTATGAAACATTTTTATTTTCTAAATTATTATTTTCTTTCGTCTCTGGCCGCATCCAGAAATAACTTATATTTTCTATTGTATATATATATATTACATATACTTATATATATTATATATATATATTACATAAACTTATATATATATATATATATAATATATATATATATATATATATATGCGAAATCATACCCCGACTTACGTGGTTATCATTCAATCTCCCCTACCGTGTAAGCTCGGGGTATTACAGTACTTGAAAAAAAAATCGGCAAACATTTATTTCTTGATTACTTAAAATTATCCATGTTTTACCTCAAATTAATTATTTGATTGTAATATTTTCAAACCATTTTTAGGGAAAACTTGCAATTATATAAGCCGTTAAAAGAAGGAAATGTATTTTCCTTTTTAAAAAAAGTATTTTAATATCTGATTATATTAATATCATAAAATAATGTTTCTGTTATGTATAAAAAACATAACAGAAACAAAATTTGATGAATTCTTAGTAATACTCATAGAAGATTTAATTCGAAAAAATAATTAATTTAATGTAGTATCATTTTTCATAAAGCATGTAAAATAACGTAAAAACATTTAAATATGTTTTATACATAAAATTTATTCATTGATGTTATGACCAAATCGTGTTCTTATTTTAATTACTCGCACACACACATTAAGCGCAAATTTGGTAAACAGTTTGATTAAATTTAAAATTAATTTCATGTTATGAACTATTTATTGAAACAAGGACAAAGAATATGCATATTATTTGCCCATTAAATAAATATATTTTAAAATGAAATATATAACAAGATTTTAAAGTCACGTCTTATGCGTCATTGCAGTACTGCAGATGAAATGATAAATTGAATTTTTTTCAATAGTTTTCCCAAAACAAATTTTACAAAACATTTACTACTATAGATTGTACTTAAAATTGATATATCACGTCTAACAATAGCCGAAAATCTAGTTTTATTATTGATTGCTAATATTCCAATCGAGCATTACTTCTTAAAAATATTTTCTGTAATTTACAACTGAAGGCTAACTAATGAAAATATCAAAATATTATTTAGAAAATTCTCAACAGAATTCATGTGAATATTCAAAATGATTGTGTTCCTCCTGAAATTAATAATTAAATATAAGGAATAAATGTGGGTCAATTGTACTTTTATCGTGCTTGTTAAAAATGAAGATTATCTATCAAATAATTATCGAGACGGATTATCTATATCTCGAATATAATAATAAAAAATTCAAAATAAATTTAGTTACTTTATTTCAGAAAAAAAGTGAGCTAAAATAACATATTTTTGAACGCATAATAATAAGAAATCTTTTGACCTTGATTTGACCCTAACAGATAATTTGAAGCGTAATCTTTTCTAACACTTCAACTTGCATTCGTTTTCTTACTCAATAACTCTCTTAATGCGATCTTTTCCTAATGCATATCAGAATATCTTTTATGGTGAAAAAATGCTTCACTATTAAAATTAAATTTGACTTTTTTAGTGGTGAAATAGCCTTATGTGTTTTATTACACAATTTATTTCTGTTTCTAAGAGATCCTTTTTTTATCGATTATAAGGCATCTCGATTATCTCGCAACATAATGCAAAATTATTTTAATTTTAAATATTAAAAAAAATTAAGAGGTAGAACATTTCTGAATTGCGAAAATTCTATGAGAAAAATGGAAAAAGTAAGCATAAACATGTGAACTTATATTATTGGAAAAACTTCCAGGGTTTATGTCATTCTTCAAATCATTAAGAGGAGATAACTGTAAGCGTATATCAGTCATATATAGATTGTGGAAATTTAAATTGCAAAAGAAGAAAAGGCTATTTTTTAAAATTTTAAACACAACTCCTTGTGGTACATACTTAACAAATAATGTTTAGGAAAAATATATTTTTTTTTTCAAAATATCAAACCTACAGTTGCAAAAATATTCCTCAATTTAATTTTCAGTTATTTGTAAATATTGGCTACACATAATATTCCCTTGTTGACAAAAGAAATACAATTTGCGCATACACTAGCAGGGCTTCTAAACATAATATTTAAACATCAATAATAAATGGTATGAAATAAAATGAATACAAAATGTTATTTAATCAAATACAAAAATAAAACAAACATTATCAGTGACCTTCTAATTTACAAATATTATACATTTTAGTAATATATAATACATTTAAAAGTTTTATTTATAGAATTGTCCAATTTTTCAATAGTATAGTTTCTTTAGTAATGATTTTCTTTTTTAAACTCCTCACGAGTGTATCAAATAAGTTAACAATGTGATATAGATTTAGCGGATGATTCTTTATAAATTTATAAAAGGAGATTTCATAGATTATTCATTTGCACAAGTTTTTTAAGACTTAATGCATACTATCACAATCATTAGGACTTTATTTTATATCTAAACAACAGTAAAAATAATAAGGAAATAATTACCCTTTGAATTCTTTATTTCCCTCTTGCATCCTTTTCACTTTTTAAAATAACTACTCTAGTAAATAATTCTTTAAAAATAATATATTTTTTCCTGTAAATAATATTGTTGTTGTTAATGCCACCTTTCTGACGTAGTCAGATTGAGGCCCGCGAAATTCATCATGGCATTGGGCTATATTGAACGCCTGTCGTTAGCCGTAGCTTTGAGCACGATGCAGGTGACAGTACGATTTGGCTCGGTTCCACCCCAATTTTGAGGGAGAACACCCTGGGGTGATCAGGGGTTTTCCCACCTCTCTTGCCCTTCCACCAACCACACGAGGGGACTTGTGGCTCGATGGCTATTTAGAGTACCCCCCTGGTGCGAAGGCACTATTCATTTTTACAAACATCCATATCTTCTCCGGGATTCGAACCCAGGCTCTACGGCACAGCAGTCAGCTTCACTGACCACTATACCGGATGGGCGACACTGTAAATAATTACAGGCTGTTTGTGAACAATTTTCACTTTTATTTGCAGTTTTCTTTAAAATCAACAAATGTTTTATATTTCTTATTCGAATATCGTTTTGTTTTATGTATTTATCTGTTAAAATAGTATAAAAGGAAATGACCTTTTATTAAACTGGGAAGTATATTAATTCATTATGCTAAGCTATAGCTTCAATGATTAAAACATTTACCTTAAAATCTTAATTCTTAGGTATACATGCCTAATAATTCAAAGGTAATATAAAATATTTTGAATGTTTAATAATAGGAGCATTTGTTAAATCCCCCCATGTGACACTAAAATTTTTAAAAATTAACTTAGACTGATAGATTTTTTACACATATTTCATCACACACATATATAATATTTTTATTTTTTATTTTCTGTATTAAAAGTTTATTTGCTGACAGAACTCAATACTGATGTTATTTGATTATATGGTATCAATGATTACAATTTATCAAAAGAGAAAATTGTTATCACTCCTTTTAAATAAAGAGTATAGAAATATCAGTAGCTTTAAGTAATATAATAATTTCACATCAATCATAGATTGGTCTTTCTTTGATGTAAAAATACCTCTTGTTTTGTAATAAAAATATTCAAAATTATACTTTTAAGTTTCACACGCATTCTCTAGACTATAGTTACTATTTGTTTGTATCTAAAAAGAGAGATGTAAGAATTTAAATTAAATAATAAATTAATGAATTTTTTAAAAATGTAGACCAAAAGTAATACTTTAGACTGTTTAAATTTCTAAATTTTCAAATCCTCATTTCTCAGAAAAAAATCTTAGCAGGAACTCATAAATATATATATACTTTTAATTCCAGTTTTCTTATAAACTTTTTTTTTAAAAAAATTGTTTTTGAAATTTATGGAATTTAATCAAAGAAAGAAATAGTGTGTCTAATATTCTACTTATCGAGTATTCCAAATCGCTAGCAAACTTATTTTAAATGTCATGCGAAAGCAAAAGTAGAAAAAATTTTGAGATTCTCAAATGCACTATTCCAAAACTTCTAAAACAGATTATTTCCACAATTTTAAAACAAATAAAGAAACATAAACCTTTAATATTCATGTAAAGGAAATAACCAGCTTTCGATTCTGTTTAAGTAAACTTCTGACAATAAAAAATTACCGATTTTTTGATTAAAACACTTCTAAAATAAAAGATAATATATTGGAATTTTATTTATCGTTAGTATTAAATGTTTAACTGATAGCAGAGATAAATAGTTTAATTTCATGATTGAAATACTTGTAATAAATACACCAAATTAAAAAACAATGAACATTTTTAACAAACATATTCACTGCTAGAAAGTGGATTTCGAAAAGGCTATAAAATCTATTGTTTGCATCTAAGATGTGATATTGTATGAAAATTGCAAATTAAGAAAAAAGTTTTTTATCGTTATTCTTTCCTCTCTTACTTATAGAATTAATATTTAAAATTTTATCTAAACAAGTATTTAAGGATTTTATACAAGGAGAATAAAAGAAAATATAAAACTGCGATACAATTTTATAGAAGTAAAATAAAAAATCACTAATACTCATTAAAAATCACTGTATAGTAAACTATTATATAAATTATAAATAACAAATCAATTTTTTAAATCATAATAAATAATTATATTTGTTATAGCATAACGGTGTGTAATAATTCTTTAAATTCTTCTAAATAAGAAAACGAAACGTTAATCGAAAGTTTTTCTCTGGGTAAATTTACTTCAATATAACTTAATATTGTTTCCTTAATATTATTTTGTGATTTGAAGCAGTACAATTTAAACATATGTTGGAAAACTTCCAGCTCAAATGTCAAAAAATACTTAAAGAACCCATGTACAATATTATTATATCTAAAACGTTCATTCTGTATTGTAAGTTATTCTTAAACATTATGTAAGCTCAATAATTAACAAAATGCTCATTTAGCTTTTAGTACAAAATAATATTTTAGAAATTAGTTAAATATAATCATTGAAATATTGAACAATACTTCAGAAAAATGAAGCAATTCTTCTTACCTTTCAAGAAAAAATCTACAGAATATAAAGTGGCTTCATTGAGATTGTTAATTTCAATGAAATTTGCATATTTTGTATTCCTGGATTTTTACTTTTTTGAAGCATATAGGATAAATTACAGAATATTATTCAACTATTATTGAAATTATTTGAAGAATGCAAAACTTTTTTCAACATTCAAAAACTGACGTTAGAAAAGCCCCAAATAGATTTTAAAAAAATTAATACTGAAGCTCTTCGTAAGAATTTAAATTTAAGGATTAGCATTGAGGTTTGATCATTTAAGGGGTATTGTCTCAGTACATTTTATACCTGAACTATTGAACTCAAATTATAAAATGAAGGAAAAACCCGAACACACGTATGTGATTAAAACCGAAAAGTTTAAAATCTTAATTTATATACATAAAAAACAATAAAGAATATAAAGAATAAGTACCATAATAGTATCCAAACAGCTTGTTATTAGCCACACATCTTTATCATTGGATGCCTATTGTTATCTAGAAGATTTTGTTTGTAGAATGGGGGCGGACACATCACCCCCAATGTTTAACAAGTACTACCGATAGGGTGTCACGAGTGCTCCGGCTACAAGGAAAGGTATAACAGCTGTCGTGAAAGACTAAAAACTAAAAATTCTCAAAGAAGGGAAACATAAAAATAAAAAGAGGATCTCATTGCTCTGGGGCTGTTAGAGCCACCGCCTACAGCAAGTGGTACCATTTAATTTTAGCACTCACACTTGGGAGAGTAAAATCCCGAAATAACGATCTTTTCCGACAACTGTTCGAAAGAGAGCAGTCAAGACTAAAAAATAATGGCCGACCGAATTTATTATTCTTGGGGAGGTTTCAAATTCTGTCTAGGTTGGCGTCTTTTTTTTATTTTTTCCAAAAAGAAAAGTTATGATTTAACGACATACAACGGAAAAGGGTTTAAGGGATATGGAACGTATTTCTGATGGATAGGGCTGGAAGAGGACCATTGGGAGTGTTTCAAAATGCTATTTCCCAAAGATAAATGGAAAGATGGGAGGTGAATTGATGGTGATTGATAATGATGATTTCATACGGGGCTTAGGATGAATTTTGCTTTATTTATTGTCGATGTCGCGGGGAGTTTTAACAATTTAAATGTAGTTTATGAATGGCTGATGTTAATGGGAAAAGCAAAAAAAAAGGAGTATAAAGTAGATTTACAATGCAAAGGCTTTCATTAATTGAATGCATTTGTGTATTTTAGCCTCAAAGGTCTGCTTTAAACAGGGAGAACGTCTCGTTGTTTTGAATCATAATTGGAGAACAAGGTAGAGACCTGAGATAGAGTACAACTCTCTATGTGGCATCATCGTGCGAATTTTCATTTCTTACAGATTTAACATGAGTAAACCGTTTTCCAAGATGGAATTTAAAACTGCTTGGCTCGAAACCCCGTATTCTTTGGCTATATCAATCAGGTTATTCTTTGACTATATAATTATCCCCATGTGATGCATCTTATACGCTATTTTTTTTAAATATAAATAAAATGACTATAAATTGTATTGGTTTGCTTGTAATTTTTTTTTTATCTCTTATAATTAAAAATGGGTTCTGAGGGGGAAAAGCAAGTTTAAAAAAACGGTGATGAATAAATTTAGGTAGCATCAATTTTTCAATTTAGTATATCTTAAGAAGTTTCTTATGCCTTTTGCAAAACATAGCTAATCCTGACCTGCTGGAATAATGCTCTAAAAATACAATTTTAAGTTGTTGTAAATGAGTTTCATACGATCATTTACAAAAACATCCTGCATTTTTCCTCATAAGTATAATGAATATAGCATAAATAATCTCCTCATTGTCATAATAATTCATTGTACTCAAGAAAAACATATAAATTTTATTACTGTAATTAATGTTATAATGTTACTCAATTGATGTTTTTCAATTATTGTCTAGTTTTTGCAAAATGCTGTCAGTGTTAAGTAGAAATAAGGGAGATTGTAAATACAGTGTTATTGCATGCGAAGTCAGAAATTCCTGCGTTATTTATCAGTTATAGCAGAGAAATATTAAAAAATATACATTATCATACTAACCAACTTCAACTTGTTATTTATATCTAATATTCATAGCTAAATTTCCTAAAAATGATGAATTTTTCTGAAAAAATCTTTAATTATTTTTAAATATGGATTTGATAACTAGATTGATAGCATGAAATAATAAATATATTCAAAAACTAGTAATCAGTCAAAATTGGAAAACAGAAACAGGTTATTAGAAACAAAGTTGGAAACTGTTGAAATATGATGAGAGAGAGAAAGCGGCCGTGTGTGTGCAAAATTCTATCATGCAGCGAGAAAAAAGAGAATTGAATAAAAGCTTTTAAAACTATCTTTCCATTTTATTCTTTGTTATATACAACTGAAAAAAACTCCACTCTCGAATAATAAAATCGATACAAAATACCTTTTATTTACAATCACAGAAACAGTTACTGCATGGCAACAAATAATATGATCAAAACAGATTATTAAACAGATAATGATTATTAAGCAAATTAAACAATGTAGGAGTCCATAACACATCATCATGCTCCACCAGATTATATTAATAACGTTTATGTATATATAGTACTGCTAAATGGTATTACAATTAAAAATATGATATAAATTATAATTTTATTAATAAAAAATTAACGCGTTAATAAAGTTTGAACTAAACATATGAACCTCTTCTCTATATACTAACAGTTTTTTTTAAATTTTTACCACAGAGATTACCCCTTGGCGCTTTCGTTTATAAGCTTTTTGGAATGCAACCCCCATGAGAAAATTCTGTTTACGCGACAGGTCTTCATGTTGGCGGGGTGTGAAAGTTTGGAGAGTGAAGTGCAGCTCAAATGTCTTCTTCGTCTCTTGGCCGTCGTTCAGAATTACGAAAACCGTCGTCAATACCCATTGTGTTGCTTCTGTCTACGACGTTAAGAAGAAAGCAATCAATCAGCTATCCAGCTGTATAAAGAAAATAAAATGAAGCTCTAACTTATTTAAATATTTACATTTAATTTTGAATCCATGATAATGGAAATAACATACTACTAAGCAAATATTTTCTCTACCTATTTCAAAAACAGGGGATTAAAGAAATGAATGTCGATAAGATTCTATTATACAATCCAAAAGTGTTATTTTTATTGTGTCTGATAATTTGATTCGCTGCCAATGCTCAATGAAATTATTTTTTCTATTTCAGTGATAACCTCTTACCTAGTTTTTACGTTATTTATACTCATGGAAGATCTAAAAAATAAAATAGATAAAAGGAAAATCATTCACTTAACCAATTTTTAACGCTTATTTAATATCCATTTACAGAGGATCAATTACATACCTTACAAATATTTTAATTTTGTACGGAATCAGTAAAGATGATTATACTCAATATTTCAACAACAATATCCGAATAATTTAAATACACCCACATGAAACCATGAAGGAGTTTTTAAAAAAATCCGTAAAGTAGGGCACAAGGGAGAGAAGCATCTATTTGTTCCTTTTGCACTGGGTTGCAAAAATAACAATGAAGACATTGATGTTCCTTATACAACTGCAAGTTTTAAATATGAGAGTTAAAAATTCTTAGCAGTCGCGAAATCCCATTACTCTCTTGTGGTAAATTCAGAACAATGCATAACACATGTATTCACTTCCCAGGCATCCAGTGCACCAAAAAATGCAGCAAATGTGAATTTCGCACTTTATGCAACTCACTATTCAGGTTAAACAAATTGGGCTGCATTCGTCTTCCGTGAGTCTTTGTGCAGTTCTACAAAAGTTGAAAGCTTTACGAAGTCATGAAAAAAATAATGATTAGTTCTTAAGTAAATCTTCGTAACAAAAACAGTGCTCGTTTAGATAAAAGAAAAATTCCTTTAAAAAGATGGCAAGATATTTTTGAAAAGAAATTATATTTTGCATAATCATTCTGAAAATAGATAATTAATTAATCAATTCTTAGTTGTCAGATTATAAAGATGACAATGCTCCATCCCCCCCCCTCCCCGCTTGAAATTTTTATAGTCAGGGTGGTTCATAAAAATATTACACTCAATTCGATAATTTAATGTTTGTGTTTGATGAGCTTATCGGAGGGTAAAAATGTTATTTTAGTTGCAGCAATCAAGAAAAGATATTCCTGGAATTTGACAGGAAAATATGATACATACAGAAGATTATTTCTTCTGTATTGGTATTGTTGACAGAAACACGCATATCACATTAACTAATAAAAAGAAAGATTAATTTTTTTTTTATTTGTTATTTATTCCGTTCTGAAATCTATTGAAAATTTTAAAATTGAACCTACGTCACGATAAAAAAACTTTGCTTAAAAAAATAAACTTCTATTAATGTTGAGAAGCTCTCCGCAAAATAATGGATTAACTTTTAATTTTAAAAACTTATTAAATTATTAATTTTTGAATTTTAAATTCGATCCATAATTCAGTAATTTTTGGATTGCGATTTAAATATAAATTAAAATAATGCACAGAACAAATACATTTAAAAAAACTTTTTACTAATACAAGTTTTACTTTAAGCCATCAAAGGCTTAGAAATAATTTTTTTGTAAAGAAGTATAATATCCTAATAATCTGTTATAATCGCTCTTTATTTAAAAGATCCATATTAAAAATAATGAGTTAACAGTTGATAAAACCTTTGCTTTTTAGTTACGATTTAATTTCACAATGGTAATTAAGGGAATTTATTTTGATTGGAAACTGCATCATGTTTTTTAAATATAAGGGTATCGTACAATTTTAATTATTGCTAAAAAGAAACGAGACAGAAAATTAATTTTTAATTATGTGCTTAAGACATTTTCTTCATAATTACCATCCAGAAGGATTCCCCAGTTTTTCTCGACTTTTGAAAGCCGTTATTGTAAAACTCGACAGATTACGTCGAAAACTACTGTTCAACCTAAGAGATATTCCTACTTCTTACAGATCCCCGTGCATTTTTTCCTCTGTATAAAAGTAGAGTGTATGTGCGTGTGTACCAGCTGTTATCCATCCACTTCACTGGGTATTACAAAATGTTGCATTACTATGAATAATTTTTAAGTTATTGTTACCAAGTAATTAAGGTTTCGATATTGCATTGAAAAACATTTTTACAGCCCTCTTGATTTAAAAAGGGCATGAATTTCTAAAATGCAAGTATAGTTATCTTGAAAAAGCTTTGTAATTCATCCTTTAAGAAAAGATATCCACGAAACCTCTTCTCCTTATGGATCAATACTTCAACAAAAGAAACGCGTTTACCATATATCAAGTCTGTCGTTCTAATAGCTCCTGAGATCTCGTGATGTCTGAGTGTTTCGCTTTTCTCCTACATGTATTTATGTTTGTGCGCGAGCGTATACATGTATACTATATGTAATATAATTCCCTTAAATTTTTTTTATCTTGAAGGAGTTTAATTCATAACGGTCTTGAGCCTTCAAGATTACCAGCCTAACGGGAAATAACCATAACTTTATCCCCTAAAAAACTGAAACGTTAGCTTTTTAAAAAAGGATGATGCAATCTTGCATCACTCGCGTATTCGGACCTATCAGAAAAGCCTTTACCTTTAATCATATGATTCTAACATATTAACCAAAGCTATAAAGCTTTGAGATCTCGGCAGCGAACAAAGAATGCATTTGTGACTGTCTTAAATGTTCGCGTGTCTGTATATTTGTGTATTATATATATAAAATTATTTCATAATTTAAATCATATGTAATTTACTTAAGCGAAAAGTGAAATAGCGATCAAAAAATAAACATTCCAGAACCAAGAAAGACTTTTTTTAATATAGCTGGATATGTATAAAGAAAACTGTGGAGGTATGTATAAAGACAACGAAAATTTCTTCAATCCATTTTAAAGAATTTGTTTCATTTGATGCAAGTAATTTTACTGGAATATTTAATTCTTAAATTCTTAAGGGGGGGGGGGTTGTAATATGTGATTAATACATAGAAAAAATGCTCCTTGAAACTGCGTGTTGATTTATCGAAATGAAGGAAGCAGCTCTTGCTTTGAAGACACGTATAAGCTTTCTCTAACAAAAATAAAACAACCGTTTCTCGTCTTAAATAAATAGGCAAGTTACCAAAATAATAAAGGAGTCTTTGATTAAAAATATTTTGCATGGGACAAAAAGAAAACCTCATCTGTAGAGAGAGAAAAGATCTAACAGATGTCTGCTGTATAGTATTTGACATTTCAACGAAGAAAACCGATAAACAACTTTTAAGGGAACTAATTTTAACTTTAGTCTGTATACCTATAGAAGATAATGTGAAATATACGAGCAATACATTTATTTATATCTTTGTAATGATAATTGTTTCAAAAGTCCTTTTTAAAGTGGAATCTGAATTTAAAATAAAACAATATATATATATACGTAATTTAGAAATTGTTTTATATACAATATCACGTTCAGTGAAAAAATGAAAATAATAGTATTAGGAATGGATGTATATTGGATTGCTACTTTAAGGTATATCTAGGTTGTAAGAGAAAACTCTAGATTCATAATATATATAAGAGAAATTATAATTTGCCCGAGAAAGTGATGACTATCCCCACAAATAGTTATGTTTTAAGACTTTAATAGCTTTGAATGATAAAGTAGTAACAATTATAATCATAAGGAATTATTTTTTTCCTTGTGAAATAAAAATAATATTTACATTAAGAAATAACAACACAGAATAAGAAAGCATTCATTATTCAATGATTCATGCAAAAATCCAGGAATATGAATCTACGTTCATTTCAGCATTGAGTATTTTTTATAGCTTTTCACTTCTCTGCACCCCCCCCCCTTCATTTTTGTGCTCTTAGACCAGCGGTGGCCAACCAGCGGCACGCGTGCCACATTGTGACATGCGGGAGTCGTAACTGTGGCACGCGAAGACTTATTGAAAAATTACAATAAATTTATGAAAATATTACTGAATTAATTGAATTACAATAGAAAATTATCATGAAGAGAATATGTAAGAAAACAGAAATTTTCAGCGTGAGATTTTAAAGGCGCTATGCAAGATTTTTTTCTTTTCTTCAGTATAGAGCCAAAAATGAGATCATTCTCCAAAAGTTACAATTACACAGCATTCTAAAGTTCCGAGATAAGTGTTGAGAACGTGAGACAAAAACAAATAAATTTTCCCTCTCTCGGACGGTCGAATCTCCCCAAAAAGTCACCTTTTCTCGGGGGTGGTTAATTTTTAGCATCTCGGATTTCCATTTGAATTTCAGCTTTTCCTTGCAGTGCTGAAGTTTAGTGTTTATAGATATTGGCTGTCAGCGTGATGTCAAATAAAAAGGTTTTTCCGAAGGTGTTGGCTATTTACGATTTCTGTAATTTCAAGAAGTAATTCTGCAATATATTAGGAGAGCAGTTGTTGATAAGGTAGAAGTAATTCTATCGGCACAAAGTAGCCGCTTTATGAAGCAGAGGGAGTGAGAACTTGCATCCATGACTAATCAGAAGGCTGGATTCGGAGCCTAGAAAATTTGTAGCGTAATATCGGCAAATTGTTTCTAGCTGCCGGAATCAATTCATTTTAAACTCTGTTTAAGAAGACGTTAAGCCTTTTTCCCTTTTCTAAAATTGTTTTTAGATTTTAGCCTTGAGCGTAGTTGTTTTAATTTTTTTTTTATTTTCAACATGTTTACAAGTAAACCTATGACTTCAAAAAGAAATTATGAAGAGGATTTTGCAGCACGTGATTTTAAAATTGTCCGTGAAGAACAATACTTGTTTACGCATGAAAATGCTTCCAAGCCTCTTTGTGTGGAATTTGTATAGCAGTTCCAAAAGAATTTAACTGCCATTTGACTGTTAGACTGCCATTTTAAACAGCTGCATAGTGATTTCAACAGCAAATATCCTGATGGATCAAATTTGAGAACGGAATTTATCAATAAAAAATTAAATCTTTAGCCGACTAACAATCCTTGTTCCAGAAGAAAAATGACGAAATGGAAACCATGGTGAAGGCTTCTTATGAACTATCTTTGTTGTAGCCCGCAAGAAAAAATCATATTCTGATGGAGAGGAGATAATAAAATGTATCCGTTTAATTTTCGCCCAAAATGTTGGTGATCTAAATATCAAAAATATGGTTAATAATATATCTTCGTCTAGAAATACGGCCATGCTTCGTATAAATGACGTGGGCCAGGTTGTTGGAACGCAAATTGTCTCTGGACTTCAAAATTGCAAATGTTTTTCATTAACTTTGGATGAAAGCTGTGATATCACAGACAATGCGCAGTTAAGCATCTTTGTGCGTTTCACGAACAATAATTTTGATACTGTGGAAGAACTTCTTGATTTGCGCCAACAAGTTTTAACTACAGGGGAAGGCATTTTCAAGGAACTTAAAAATGTAATTGAAGTTAACAAAGTAGAATGGACAAAATTAGACAGTGTTTGCCTTGCGGGGTTGGCAGAATAAAAGGTTTTGTTGCATTGCTTGAAAATTATTTGGGAAGAAAGGTTTTCAAGTGTCATTGTATTATTCATCGAGAAGCTCTTTGTGCCAAGGTCTTAAACTTGTCTTTCGGTGTTGACCCCATGGTGCGCTGCATCAACAAAATACGAGCTCGTGCTCTGAATCAACGAAGATTTCATACGCTTTCCAGCGAAGAAAGGGGGGGAAATGGCAAGTTACTCCTTCAATGTAGAGTGCGCTGGCTTTCCAAAGTAAGTTCACTTGGTAGGTCTAGGAGTTTGAGGGAATGTGTTTTAGAATATCTGGAAGAAAACGTTGAACTGCCCAGTGAATACTCGCTCCTCAGGAGTGAAAATTGGCCATGGGATTTAGCTTTTCTTACCGATATAATGGAAAATTTAAACAATTTTCATTTAAGATTACAGGGAAAATAATTGTATTTTTTCTACCGTAGTTAGTCATATATCTTCTTTTGTGAACAAACTTTTGCTTTTTTTGTCTGGATTTTGGAGAGAAAAAATTAACTTACTTCCCATTCATGCAGGAATTATCTGCCAAAGTTAGTAATGTTCTGAACTATGATAGATTTAAAAATTTAATATCCATTTTACAGGATTCTTTCAGTGCCAGGTTTGAGGATTTTAAAGATGATAAAAAAATACTGAACTTTTCACTAATCCTTTTTCGATTTCTCTTCAAAGCATTAATTGTTACCCACCTCTGGAACAAATTGAAATTATTAACCTAGAGCACCATATTAATCTGAAAAGCAAATATAAGGAAATTATTTTAACCGCAAATGATCCGAATTACATCGAATTTTGGAAATTTGTGCCACCAAGCAATTTTCCAAATTTACATGATTTCGAGGTCAGATATTGTTGTAGGTTTGGATATGTTTGTGAAGAAATGTTTTCTGTTATGAACGTAATTAAATCAAAATATCGCTCAAAATTGACTGATATGCACCTATATATATAAAACGCTTAATTTTTTTAGCATCTTCACGAACTAATCCAAATGTAGATGATTTTATAAAAACAGTAAAATTCAAAAGCCCCATTATAAGAAAGACTACTGCTTAGTAATCTTTTAAAATTAAATGTTTAAAGTTGCTTATTTTTATTATAAGCTGACTGATCCTGTAAAAATTTACCAACAATAAAATATAAGTTTCTACTTTTTTTTTTTTTTTTTACGTTTATACCATTTTTTTTTTTATTTATTTTTTTTTTTTTTACATTTTCACTACATAGAACTTGCATTTAAAAATATGTTTTTGGTGTAAATAACCCATAATAGCCTATAAGTAACATTTTTTCACTTTTGTATATTTTTTAGTTTGGTGGAAAAGTTGGAAGTGGCACGCGTAACTTTTTTTTATCAGATTGTGGCACGCTTCCCAAAAAGGTTGGCCACCCCTGTCTTAGACTATCACGAAGCCAATAAATGTAAGGAGTCCTCCCCCTTCCCGCGATACTTTAGAATAAGACCGCATTGATTTCACCAATTCAATATTCCTAAAGCACAGCAAACGCCTCTCTAAAGCTTTTTGAGTGGTCACACCAAAATCTTTCAACAAGGCGGCTGGTCTTTACTCAGTATCAATAGTACAAAGTAGATAAGGCATTCCACGCTCATATACTTAAATATTTGAATTTCACACTGCATGAAATTTTTAACGGTCCTATTTTATTTTTAGACCTCTTGGAGATCTTAGGTTTTATGGAGATAGTGTAACGTAACTATACCCTCTGGGCAACAATACAACCTTGTAAAAAAAAAGAATCTCCGATTAACCGAATACGAATTAAGTGGTTGGATTAAGGATACCAATCCTTTCTCCCCAAGAGGGTATCCAGATAAAATCTTATTCAAATAGTATTCTAAAAGCATATTATATATATAAGAAAATTAATATTAAATTTAGATTCAAATTGTCAAAATACAAACACACATATATATATATATATATATAAATAATTAGAATTTATATTTTTATCCCAAACTAAATTCGGAAAATGCAAAAATTATTATAAATTTTTTTCCTCTGAGAAATAAAACAAAAAATGTTAACAATGAACAATTTTTCAAATTTTAAGAAAAAAGCATACCATTATTTAAGTTTTCTTCGAAATGCTGTTCATATATGTAATAATTCATTCACTCTTTCAATTAGAATAAATTTCATCAAGGAAATTCTTTGCTAGATAAAAACTCAATTTAAAAAGTCAAGTAATATTATATATATTTGACTCGCATTAAGTTCTCGGATAATGGATATGGCTTACTTATGCATTTTTTTTATATTATTGGGCAAGAAAAGTAGTTAAACAGTTTGAGTTTGTCAAAGAGACAGACAGAACCAAGTTTGGTTTGCGCAACAGTTGTCAACAAGTTCTAGATTTTCTTAGCACGTCAGCTTTGCGTTCATACTGGAAGAAATTTCTAACTTATTTCCAAACTCTGATTAGGATCTCCATATTTTTAAGAAATCTAAATTTAATTAGTCTATTTTTTCAAAAATCAGAACATTATTCTTTTTTTTCCCTCCGATTATATTGCTTCTTGAGTATTTCCTAAAAAAATTTTTAAATAGTTATAATCATTGAAAGAATAATTACTTTAATTACAACTTCGTAAAGAAATATAATTCAGTTTTCATTTTTCACATTCGATCAATTTCAAGAATAATTGGAAAAAAATTTAATCTACAAAAAGTTTGAGGAAAATTTGTAAGGGGTACAGCGAATTATTTTTAGTTTATGAAGTAGCTTACTTTTAGAGTTACTTTTAATTCCTTTTGAATTTCTTTAGAAGACCTTTTCAAAGTTTTTATGGTAGTTTGTTCGTAATTAATATTTTTTCAACCATATTATTATTCATACTAGCTGCATGATTCGCGTTGCACGGGCTTTCTCTACTTTTATAAATTTTCCCTTCTCAGTATCAGCACGTCTAGTGGTGGGTGTGATTTCTGTTTTAATAAGCCATTAAAATTCCATTTTTCAAAATTTTTTGACTTCTTTGCCCCGTTATATAGGTTTCTTCCCCCTCCGCTTAGCCTTGCATTGCACGGGCATTTACCGAGTGTATTACTGAATTCCCAAGTTAATTTCATCGTTCCTTCATGACGCCATCACTTCTGTGTGGGTGTGTACCCGTAAGATGTGAGTGATTGCTATATTAATGTCATTAAAATTCTCTTTTTCGAAATTTTTTCACTTATTTTCATTCAGACAGGTTTCTTTCCCCTCTATTTAACCCGGCGTTGCACGGACATATTCGAATGCGTAACATATTGCCATGGAAATTCCGCTTCCCTTATCTCTCAGAACTTTCTGGTGTGTGTATGATTTCTATTCATTCATTATGAATGAATTATTTAGAATGTGTGATTTCATTACTATTCCCTTTTTCGAAATTTCTTCCATATCTTTCCGATATCAGACACGTTTATTTTCTCTCTATATAGCCTAGCTTTACTGTATTTTTTTTAGTGTTAAGCTATATCCCCCCTCACATATAAGTTTATCTTCAAAGTTTGATCAATGACTTATAAAAACAATATTGCTTTAGTTAAAAAATTATTAACTTAAAGCAATAAAAAAAAAAAAGATTCTGATGATAAAAGTAAAACAAAAAAAAAAACTTTTATCATTTTTTAATAATAGTTAGTTTTTAAGAATCTAAAATAATAAAATAGATTTCAGATTTTAATTAATTAATCAGACGTTACATGCATTAAGCTTAAAAATGTCTCTAAAATGTATTTTTATCCAAAATAATAGACGATGTACTTTTTTATTAACATATAACTAATTTAGTAATGAAAAATCCATTATCTATAAATAATGAATAAAAAAAACTCTTACAGATAGCTGTTGAAACGTTTGAATGTTTTTGAATCTAGTCGTTTGAATGGAGTTTAAGGAAAATTTGTAAAGTGTACTGCAAATTATTTTTAATTTATGAAGTAGCTTACTTTTGGAGTTACTTTGAATTCTTTTGGAAATTCTTTAGAAGACCTTTTCCAAGTTTTGTATGGTAGTTAGCTCATATTTAATATTTTTCCGACCATTACTATCCACATCCTAAAAATCCAACTTTCATTGGATTTTTAAACTAAACAAAAAACAAAGAATTCATTTGTGTTCATCTGCACAAATATTTTCAAGTGATGAAATAATTCTGAGGAAAATTAAGACTAATCAACAAACCACGAGTACGCACTCAAATATTTGATTAGAGATTTTTTCAAGATTTTTTTCAAATTGATATTAATTTGATTATCAGTTCTGAAGTTTATTTAAACTTTGTTTTTATCAGGGGAAATCTCTTTATCTATATGTGGTTGAAAAAATAAGGCATTGTTACTCAAATTCTATCTTACTTTATTTCTTTTTTTAAAGAAAATATTAATGAAGTTGAGATGTTTGTTTTCCAACCAGTGCATAATTTACGAGTTTATAAGAATTTCTGGAAGAAAAAGAGTTTTCACGAAAATTATATTATAAGAAAAGAAGAAAGAAAACCCAAAAAGAACACATAATAGTTCGATACAGTTCGGCAAAAGATAATTTGTGCTGTCTTTTATTCTGAGCTTAAATTACAAATTTAATATAATTTTCAGATTACGTAAGGGAATATTAATGATTTTAGAAATTATCAACTAAATTTTTCCAATTACAAAAAAATTCTTCGTGAAAAGTTCAAAACTGTGAAGAAAATACGTTCAATATTTTTTTTCTCTCAAAATGGACGCTTATTTGTTAAATAATTTTATTCTTACTTATTTTGATATGCATTTTCGATTTGTATCAGATACCATTGAATTTTATTTAAAGCAAAAGAAATACTTCCTAGAGCTGTTATAACAACTATTCGTAAAATTATGTACGAAAAATAAAAATAACAAGTAGTTATATTACAAAACCAGTTTTTGAAACGAGATAGAAAAACAAAAACGTTTTTCTGTTACATATATTTAAAAAATTTCTCTTCGCAACATTCAATTGCACTGCCACACAGTTATTGTAGTTTTTAAAAGATATCTCTGTTTTTTTATTGCCGAAAAGTATCTGTTGACACTGTAAAATAATATTCCTACGAATAAGACTTTGAAATGAGAATAAAAGCCAATTGTACTTAACATAGTAAAAAACGTTAAATATTTTAATGAATTTAATAATAATTGATACAATTCAAAAGATTTCTTCTTTACATTGCATCCTTTTTTTTTTCTTTCTAATTCACGAAATAATAAAATTTCAAATTAAAGTTATTCTCATAATACCAAAGTGTCATTTTAAAGCATTAAATGTTGTTTTAAAATGCTTAGATAAAATAATGCACTCATAAATCAGTAGTATTAAAAATATTAAAAAATCAGTTCTCAGAATTCACTCATAAATTCTAAAATTGTATCAACAGTTTTCAATTAATGTTTGTAGAAATGTCTGATCAATGGTTATTTTACCAAATAAATGTTATCATCACTTATCCGTAGAATAGACCTTGAACAAATAAACTTTTAGACCTTGAACAAATAAACTTATCAGTTAGGATACGCTGAAGTTGATTGTAGTAAAATTTGTTAAGATATCTCACAGAAAATAATTTTATTTTCCGAAATCTAAGATTACTAAGGAAGGTAATAAATTGAAAAATAATAAAAATTTCAGTACACATAATTAAGAATCTCTAAAATAAAAATTATTTTTTAATAATTTTTATATGTTTATGTTGCATAGCCATAGAGAGAAGAGAATTAAAGAGAAAATATTATTAATTGACTGTATTACAGGTAGAATATATAAATACAATGCTATAAGCGACTAAGGGTAAGATTTGACTTACCTTAATAATTTTCCATAAAAAATGCATTACGAAAAATTACTCGTAAAAATCTGACACTTTCAAAGACATGATATTTTTTAATAATTACACTGATGAGTTGAGAATGTGGTTAAACAGCAGCCAAATTTTATACCACGCGCGGATACCTTTTATTCTTATAATCACAAAAATATCTCCAGATAAATGATAATATCTCGCAAAAAACAAATAATAATTCCATTTTAAGAAGTTAAACTAGCATCGAATATGCATTACAATTCTTTTTCCCAACTGAAAAAAAACATATTTAGAATAATTCCAAAAGATGCCAACTTAAGCAATATAGTTTTAACAACAAACGATTATAAATTTAGCAATCAGACAAATTAGAGTTACATGAATTCAGTATTTAATTGAAGCAAACGATAATAATGAAGAGAATTTTCAACCTAAACAATATCTAAGACTAATGTATAACTATTTGTCAATTAAAAATTAATTCAAAATAAAAGAGGAAACTTAAAAATTGAACTAAATATTTTACAATACGAAACAAATGATTTAAATCATCTTCCATTTTTCCATGAGAAAACTTGAATGAAAATTAAAAAGAATGCATATGTCTGTGATATTTTATGTAATTCAAATTATACTTTTTCAACACAATGACTCATTATCTTATTATCCAAATAGGTCAAATAAAAAAAACGGCCCTGCTTAAAATTTGATGCATTAAACTTAATGTAACAGATATATTGTTGGAAAATGTCGTCCTTTTCATTCAATCGCGTTCAACATTTAATTCTTATTAATGGGTGTATTTTTTTCGTGCAAAATAAACAGATTCTTTATTCCGATTATCGAGTACATTTAATGATGTTCAGAAATGAGAAGAAGAATAACAAATTTTCTACACTGTTTATTTTGTACAAAATCATGTGACTGCATTTAAAATTATATCATTTAAAACAGAGCGTTTTTTCGTAACAAAATATTACATTTTCATTTTTGTGCCGAAAACACAATTTTTTAAAATTATTTTCTTATACTAAAACACTTTTCACTAAATATTAAAGATTAGGATGCAAATTGAGAACACGTTTTCGCATAAAAGTTTCAGTATTAATATAAGATAATAATTTTACAATCATTTAGAGAATAACTTATTCTAATTAGGTTTCTCAGGTTTGGAACGAAATAATAATTAGTTGATTGATTTATTGGAATATTGGTACAAGCGTCATATTTGACCAAGCTGCACCTAATACTCACTAACTGATTAGTCACAAGTGTACTACATAAAGAATAATAATGTTGAATCAAAAGATATTTATTTGTTGAAGCAAAAGGTTGATGGGAAACTTTCAATTTTCAGGTTACAAAATTTAAGTGAGAAATGACAACAAACCTATATTCTCATAAAGATATTTTTAATCTAAAATTATTCGATGCTTATGCTATATTATTTAATACTAAATAAAAACTTCTTCAGTAACGTTTCGTTCCTTATCTTACATATATTTTCATTAACAAAGTTTGTAATAGACAAGGAAAATTAATATTCTAAAACTTGAATTATGTACAAAAATGTTAAGTAAATTATGCACATAAGGGGAAATACGTATATATTACAACAGAATGTATATTTATTTATTTATTTAAGAAGTAGAGAACTGGTAATTTTTTTACTGAAAAACAAATTTTTCTGGAATTAAACTGAGAAATTTCAAATCGAGAAGAAATAGTCATTAATCAGTGGCTATTCGACATAGATACTCAACAATAGCAACTATAAAGTAATTGCTGTGAAATTTACCATGCCCTTCTTGGCCTAAAACCAACTGAATATCATTCCACTCATCATCTGCATAGTGATCCACACCTTGACAAAATCGTTTGTTTTTATTTTTTATTTTTATCTTGGCAAGGCATTTTATTCTTCAAAAGATTTCTATCTGAAGTGTTTGCTACAGTGGAAGGGAAATTTATTCTTACCTAACTTATCATTTCTAAAGGGAAAGAACAAAGTTCACGCGCGATCAGATCAAATCGTGAACGAGTATGAGAGTAGTGCGTAGTATCAGATTGACATTTCAGTCGAACCAAATCATTTGACAAGAAGTTAAATAAATAAATTGTTAGATAAATAATTATATGGAAAAATTTAATTTGTTTGTTTATTTAGTGCGAAGTATATTTCTTAGTACGCTCCTTCTCTGAAAATAAATTTCAACCAGAAAATAAGCACTCGTAATTTTTAGGATGTTGGCAACATAAGCATTTTGTTTCCAAAACAAATAATAATTTACGTTGTTAATCCAACGGACTTTAGTGTTTATTTTTCGATACACGAAATACATATTGAATATTATTTTGTTACTCAAATATAAATAGACATTAATTCTTAAAACAAATAATAATGTTTTATTATGCTAAATGTTTTTATTAATGAATACATAAATTAATATCGATTTACTGGAATGCTTAATAATTTGTTCAAAAAATTCATTAACTTTTTTTTAAAAAAAATTTTAATGTATTTCAGAATATTTTACACATTAAAAAAAAATTAAGATTTTGGAGTTTGTTCCTACGTTTACAAAATTTTCACGGAGTTTTTATTTCAATCATATTTTTTTCTTAGATGGTTATTTTTGATGCTTGAACTGAGAGTCAAGACTTAAAAAAGTAAACTTAATGAGAAATAGAAAGAAATTATTCACAAAAGATTCAAGATTTTCAATAATATATAATTTTTAAAAAATATTCTTGTAAGATAAATGAAGTTCGATGTATACAAAGCCCCATTTTCGCGCACAAATTCTCGTATTTTTTCATTCAACAAAAAATCTTTTTCCTCCGAACACTTTGAATGTTCTAGGCATATGTCCAGTCTGAGTCTAATGAAAGATATTCGAATGTTGCTTAGTGAAGTTTATTTAATATCTCTTCTTTGTACTAAATGTGCGGTGTCTTCAATTGTCTTGCAGAATTTAGAGCACTATACACGATTATAAAACATCTTTTGGATTTATATACTGCTTTAACATTTTTCAAAAATTCATAGTAATATAGCATTACCTGTACGTCAGTTATGGAGGATATAGACGCGCCTGATTCCCTGTGAATCCTAAAAAACGATAGCGAGAATCTTTCCAGTACATATTCGAATGTTTACTTTTAGCAGTGCAATTTCATTTTTTGAGCACCGAACTCTACAATTATAACGATGTGCTCAACTTTCACCACAAGTACACTAATTACATTCTTCAATAAGACATTGAACTGAGCACTCAATCTGTGCTAAATTTCAACAGATTTAACATTTTCATTCATTAAAAACTCAGTAATTATTCGCTGTACAAATGCAGTATATACAGTGTGTTTACACATTGCTCAGAAAATAAATAAATACATACATATGAATAAAAGGGTGTTCCAAACGATTATTTAAATTTTAAATAATTTATCATGATCGGCATAGAAAAAAAAATATTATACTACAATTTAAAAAAGTCTCACTTATATTTTATTAATTTTCGTGTTTTGGTTTATTCATTATCCTCCAAAGAAGGGCTTTTCGCTTTCGACATGAATCTTAGAGACATAAAATTGTAGAGCAACGCTCGAACAACAACAACAACAAAAGACTAAAAATAGATTGTTCTTTTTATGTCAAGCTATATATAAAGAAAAAAGTTACTCATTTGTTTTACTCTTAATGTTTTCTCGACTTTGCGTCATTTTTTTTTTTTTGTATTCACTTAAAGTACAAAATTTGACAAAGGAAAAACAAAATGACAAAATCTTAAGTAAATACAACGAATTACAAAAGTGACCAGTTTGTCATAGCCCAGCTGAATATCATGCTAAAATTAATGAATTTTAAGCTAAAGTTTTTGTCAAGGCGAAACAATGTTCAAATCCATTTTACTGATACAGTTCATCAAACTTTAAGTATTTATTGGTTTTACTATTAACATTCAATATCAGTTTTAGTCCTTCTGTTTCATATAATAATTAGGAAATTCGAAACGTGTTAATAAGCACGTATTATCAACAGGACTTGAACAGTAATACTTTTAGAAATGCTTAAAATAACTTATGAAATTTTTGATGAATATATCTTGAGAATTTGGAAAAAAGACTCAAAAATACAATGAAATTACTGAAAAATAACATATATAAATAACATCCATTATTAATAATGTTCTTACACCAAATTTTGCATTTTATAGAATTCTAATCATAAAATTATGAAACATCTCAATATGTTCAAGCAAATTCTGATGATTAGTAAGAGGGAGGGGGACTAAATTTACATATTTCTTTGATGTTTATAGATGAAATGTTCTTTAAAAGCGCTGCAAACTAATAAATAACCAAAGAATTTTAATAAATAGGAATTTTTAAATCTGGGTTAGCAATGATTACAATGTATCATTTGCAACATGAAAAGCATCAAAAATGTGATCTTGAAAAAATAAAGCATTGGTCAATCATATTACACGTTTTAGTAATAATATAATTTATTTTCCTCTTCTTAGTTTTAGCATATTTTTTTCTTAAAATGTACTAAATAAATCTAAATACCTCAAAAAAATTCCCATATCTCCCTTTTTTTTTTTTTAAAGTTGTCGCAAGTAGTCGGATATCTTAATCTATTTACTACACAACGTAATATTAGAAAGTGATTACAGATCTCAATAAAAGATACTCGTATGGTTTTATCTGAAAGGAGCTCCCATGTCGCTCAATCAACAAAAAGTCTATAGAACAAGATATATATTATGAAACTAAGAAAAATCTTACCATGACTAGATTAGGAAGTCCGTAAAGTTCAGAGCACTCTCATATTTGGCTGCTCACCCGATGCTAGCAGAAAGAGTTGTTTTTTATTGTTACTCTTGCAAGAGGTGGCTTCGGGAAATAAGAACAATTGGTAATTTTATCAGCCTTGGCAATCGTCTACCGGCATTCGAGTGATACGCTGAGATTTCAAAATCACCCCTCGCACGCCAGCGTTCTTTTTTTGTTGTTGTTCTCGATCTTTAGCTCTCGGTCACAGGCGCCCTCCTCTATTGGATTTAAAATTTTGTGGAGCATCTCGTCCACAAAATCGCGGCGAAAGATCCATCACAAGAACAGACAGTCTTTTGTTCACGATCACAGTTTGTTGCTCTGATTCCTTTTTAGCGTTGAATGCTAATGCGGTTGTTTTCTTTTTGATAAATGAAGCTCGTTATCTGGGCTATTCATTATGCAGTGATTATTTGGTTATCTACATAAAGGCTTTTGTCGATTTTTTAAATATAATAAGGCGAAAATCGGTAGTTAATATTTATTGGTTCTTTTTTTTTGCTGTAAGTTATTGAGATAATTAATATTTGTTTTGAAAAATCCCCCCCCCCCAAAGTGTTTTTAATATCTTGCAAAATTATCTTCAAAAATTGCTTTTGATATCCTACTGTTTATAATTAATATATTGAATAATATAGTTTTATAATAAGTTATTATTATGAATATTACAATTTTATAAAGTTCTTAATAAGTACTTAGTTTAATATTGCGCATTGCCCCCCTTACATGTACATGAAACCACAGGAATTTCTCATGTAGTATATATAATCATCGCCGTGTTATACGTAACCTCTTTTTTACGAAAAAATCTGAAATGTAAATATGTCATGCTCTTTTCTTTTGAAGTCATTTATTCGAGGTATAATCCCAGGCTTTTGAAAAAATATAGTATACTTCTAGAAATAATACTTTTTAAGTTTATAAAGTATTTCATTTCTTTTAAATAAACAATATCTCGATCTATGTAGAAGTCTAATTTTCTTATGCTCATCTTTTTTTTTTTCTTTTTTTTTTTTTTTTTTTTTTTTAAACTTTTAAAACTCTCATTTTTATAGCCGGTGTATAACAAGAAACCGTAAATTTCTATCTTATTTTTGGTGTTAAAAGTGAACATTATACACCATATTCTCGAAGGAAAAAAACTTCTTTCTTCTAATGGGCTGCATTTTTGCAACTAAGCCTTTTCAGAAACGCCAATTCCATAAATGGGACAGCCTTTTCATGGTGGCATCATCTAGCGGCGGCCTTCGCTACCAAATTTCGACGCTTGAGTTAATTTCAATTAAAGCTCTCGTCGGATGCAACATATTGTTCACCTGAAGACCGAGAATTTCGAACTACACTGCTGGCCACCGTAAATGCAACACCAAGAAAGACAAGAGATAGTACAACAAAATTTATTTTGTAGATAACATGCTGATCAAGTATCAAATGATTAAATTTATAGACTTCTGTGAAGTGTGGTTCGTGCCAGAATCAGTAGCCAGAGAAGCCGCCATTGTTAGACATCACCGCTGCCACACGCCTTGGCATTGATTCAAAGAGTCTTTCGATGGGGTACAGCAGACCAAGCAGCTTCCACACGTTGCAGAAGTTGATCTGGTGTGGCAGCTGGGGGTGAAATCTGGGTCAATCATTGAGCAGCCATGGACCACATGTTTTCTATCGGCGAAAGATCCGGAGAGCGAGCCGGCCAGGGAAGCAATTCAATCTGGTGATTGACGAAGAACCTTTGGACAATGCGTGCCACATGTGGTTGCGCCTTATCTTGTTGAAATATGGCTGTGGGCAAGCCCTGAAGGTAAGGAAGGACAACTGACTCCAACACCTCGGAGATGTAGCGCTGGCTGTTTAAAGTACCGGCAATGCGTACTAGAGGAGTGCGAGAGTGATATCCAATACCGCCCCATACCATAATACCCGGTGCAGGACCAGTGTGAAGGTGCATAACGCAGCAGTTAGGCATCCTCTCTCCACGGTGTCTCCAGACTCGAATCCGACAATCGTGGTGTTGCAGACAGATGCGTGACTCTTCAGTAAAGACAACTTCATTCCATTCTGCCACCCACATCCTTCTTTCATCGCACCATTGGCGGCGAAGACGTCTGTGGTTCTGCGTCAAGGGTAGACTAAGCGGACAGACCACTCTGCTGTAAACGGCGTCGAAGGGTACGCGCAGACACTGAATGATGTGTTACAGACTCAATGTGCTGTGCTATGGTTCGTGATGTGACTGAGCGATCCGTCACTGCCATGCGCACAATTTGCCTGTCCTCACGTGAAGTGGTGCACTGAGGTAGATGCGATCGACCACGTCGGTCCGTCGTACCTTCCTGCATCCAACGGTCACATATCCGCATTACAGTTGTTTGGTTTCGTCCAACACGACTACCGATTTCCCTGAAAGATAATCCACAATCGCGGTAGGCCACTATCCTTCCTCTGTCGAACTTGGATACTTGATCAAAAGCTGATCGCTGTTTTCTACGAGACATAACTGATCGTTTTTTGAAAAAACCACAAGAAAAACACAATTACCGAACTTAAAATCATCGAAATCTCCAAGCCTTAAATAACGCTTTGAGGTGGCGCCACAGGCGTGCGTTATGTGTGTCTGCGCTGAAATTCTAATCATTTGCATATCTCACCTCCGCTAATGCATGCTGTAAATTTCATGTTATTTGCGTGCTTCCTTCAGGGTGTTGCTTTTCCGGTGGCTAGTAGTGTATATGTAAAAATTAAGTTATTTTTATGACTATTTTCAAAGCACAAATCTCTTTTCTGAAAAAAGGTAGTTATTTTATGTGATTGAAGGGCTGCCCTCCAAGCAATATCTTCCATCCAGACACCTTTGCCCGTAGATATTATAAAATGTCAACTGTTAATTGGCGATTTACTTCAATGCCTTATAGACATTGCCATACAATGGATTCCATCGCATTGTGGCATTGGTGGGAATGAAAATGCCGATTGCTTGGCGAAGAAGGGGACAAAAACCTTTCTAACCTCTAACAATACAGTTCCTTTTTATAGTACCAAAGAATCATAAAGAAGTACTACAGAGAACACTTCTGGTCGAAATTCAATCAAAAGAATAATCAAAAAGTCTAGTTTAGCAAACTCCTTCATATTCCAAAATGGCCACGAGATAGAGCTGTGGCCGATTTTCGAATCGCCACTAGCCACGACTGCCTATCCAAGCATTTAAACATGATAGGCATTGCCCAGAGTCCCCTTTGTAAACTGTGCGACTCCAATAAAGAAATGGACTCCATTCATTTGGCACGCTGCCGTGCACTCAGCTCTGGATCCACGTGGAGCAGATATTGAAAGGCCAGACATAAAATGTGTGATTTATAGACTATACTGTGGACTTCTGTTTCTTTTTTCTTCTTTTTTGTTGTTGTTGTTTCTTGTTTTTTATCAATATTCTCTGTTTCTCATTGTGTTTGCAGTTGTCTTGTAATCCGCCATTCGAAATAAAAAAAAAAAACCTTTTCTGAAAAAATTTACACTGAGCTCATTACAGCAAATTTTCTTTTGTTCTTAAGGGGGAAAACGTGTCACTCGAAATAATGTAAGTGTTAGCCGATTTAAAGCAGTTCAAAGATCTTTTCAAGCCGAGAGGGGGAAAAAGGGATCGATGCATTCATTTCGATTAAACTATCAATAAAATTGTAAATCTTAGAAGGAAATTCATAATCTACATTTACTTATCAAAATTAAAACAATTATTCTCTGTTTACGTGTGTACATTTTTCAGATACTATTTTTAAACTATTTTTGATAAGAATACCTGAATTACAGCTGTGATAAGTTTTAAATTTTGAATTCATTATCATTCTTAAACAAGGAAAGCTTTTGTTGACAGATGTTCAAACTCTTCTTTTGCAGTTTAGAGGCGTGTCATGAAAGTCATCACTATTTTTGAGCAAATAAAAATACGCACTTAGAAATTTCACGGAATACATGAATGTTTCATCTAAAATCCGCGATATTTTTCCCTCTCTATATAAATTTATTTTCCTCTTTTTGTATTAAAAAGTGCTCTCTTAAAATCTTGAAACAAATTACATAAATCTTCTTTTTCTTTATTTTCAATTACATTTTGGAACAATTTATAAACATATCGAAGTTTAGATATTCAAATGTTGAAAACCTTTGTATCTTAAAATTAAATAAAATCAAAAAGTTATGGAATTTTAAAATTAGAATTTTTAAATTGCTATATTAATTTTATTCTTTGAAATGCAAACGAACTTTTGGGAACGTGCACAATGAAGAATAATATTTTTACTCAAAAGCGCCATCCTGGTCTTGAAACGTACTTTCTTCTTGAAGTTAATTGTGGGCTTGATGCCAGATGCAACCATCCTGTTTTCATCTGAACCGCGCAATGTTCCGCGATAATCGTTCCAATGTAAAGAAGAAGAGGATTTTGGGATTCATGACTCACATTTTAAAGAACGTGCTCATCTACAAAATTATTTAAATCTAGGTCTAAATAGTTTTCTGAAAAGCATCTTTGTGAAAAAAATGTAAATAATCTCATTCGAAACTAATAAGAAAGAAGAGTTACGCTTAACTACTAAAATAAAACAAGGTATTTAATTTCAATTTGATTTAAATAGTATTACCTATATAAAAGATAAATATTCATTACTTATTCATTTTTGTGCTTGATTATTTGTCTTGATCTATTCCACTTGGATAATGCCGTAAATTCTACGAAGTTTTTGAAGTCGACGATTTCTTTGATTTCTTTTACTGTAGTAACTGCTTTAGTTAATTAATTTATGTAAAAAATTTGGCATTAGTTTAGTTTATATTCTACGTATCAAAAATGAAAGTAAAAGGTTCAATGGAGAGTAATGCAGGGTTTTAGCTTACTTAAATTCAAGTAAATCTAAATGCCTAAATTTAATCTTGATTCCATTCTTTTAAGAAATTTTTTTATCTTAATATCATGTCTTTTATTTTTCATTGCGGTTAAACTTCTTTTTTTCTAGAGTAGTGATGGAATAGAGCAAATTGCATATTCTCCATATCATGCTTTTTAAATTTAGACTCCATGAACAATTTGTAGAGGCAATTTGAAAGACTTTTTCGTTGTTACCAGGATCTATAAATGAAAGTGAAATTTAACCACAGCTTGAAAATTTCCGAGAAAGTATTTTTAATCTTGAAGATAACAGGTAAGTGGTAGGCCCACTCAGGTTAATAATAATGATTTTAATGTACTGATATCTCACAAACCCTATACCAGGGATGGCGAACCAATGACACGCGTGCCACTGATGACGCGACACAATATTTTGGGAACTCGTTCAAAATAATAAAGTTCACTGTGAAGTATTATGAACAAACGAGAGTGATCAGTCGCTGAGTGGCAGGGATTTGATTTCAGGCACATTTAACTATTTGTGGAAGCTGGTTTATGTCTATGCTTGTGAGTCATTATTTTCAGAGATGAATAACATTAAAGAAACTTTTTTGAAGGTAACTCCAATTCAGCATGCATTCTGCTAAAAGTAACATCATACAATCCTAATATAAGTTATTTGTCATTTAATCTGCAACAACAAACGTCACACTAATATTACTTAAATATTTACTACTATAAAGTGCAAAATGTATTTTTTCGTAGTAAATAAAGAGTTTTGAGTTTATAGTATTTGAGTTTATAGTATTATTTTCCCAAAAATCACAAGTCAAAATTATTTGAAGGCACGTCTATTCCTTATTAAAAATTTCTTTAGAAAAAATGGCACGTTGATCCATAAAGGTTCGCCACCCCTGCCCTATAACAAATGGAGGAATAGTATGTAGACTCCATTGTGTACAAACAGCGTTAGTGGAACATTGAAGAAAGATAGTAAAGGTTTCTTGAGTTGGTGTTTGAGTTGCACGTGAACTTACTGCTCATAAGATCAGCAATGTGTAAATGTTTTTTCATCCCTAGTCACAAGAAATAAAACTGATTCTTTGTGAAAAGAGATGAAAAGTAGATATTTCATGCAAACACTACTCAAGAAAAAAAACTGTAATGAAATCCAAGAGAGAGAGAGAGAGAGAAACTTATTTCCATCACGAAGTCAAGACTGCATTCTAAGTAGGTTTTGTTTTGCATTTGGAGGCATTATGAAAAGAGTGGCTTATTTTAAACTACCTGACTATTTCTAAACTATCACTTCAGGGCATCTATTATCGACAATTAGAGAATTTTAAGTGAGCTTTATTCACTAAATGATTTGCTTTTCCAAGTAGACGGAGAATGATTAACAAGACACATTACGCAAATGACTCACTAGAAGCTGAATTAATTTTAAAGGCAAATTATATCTCATGCATCTTGTAATCTAGACATAACCTGGTCAGATTATTATTTGTTTAGATCTCTGCGACATTTTCTTGATGGCTAAAATTTCAGTAATAAACAACAGATTGAAAATTCTCTAAGTGAATGATTTACTGCAATGTATAATACAATTCGAATACTTATAAATCAATTACGAATTATAAGTGTTTGAATTTAGTCCAATTATTAAAACTTTGAAAAGTAGGACATTAAGCCAATTTTTTCAGAAAACTACAAAAATAGTAATTGTAATACACTGTATAGTATTTGTATGGGTTTCATGTGTTTCATAGACAAATATCCGTAACCCACCCTCTTCGGTGGGAATTTTGTGATAAAATGTACGACTATAAAAATGCACTATCTACCAATAAGTAATTGGACATCCGTGATAAAAGAGATAAACAATATTTAAATTCAATGGGTGGGTAGAGCCTCCAATTGAGGCAATTACAGCCGGTGGTATTTTCTTCCACTTTGCTTGGAAAAGATATGTATGTTCTTTCACAGATTTTGCACGGTTGTTGCACCCCTTAATTCGGTGATCCAACTCATCCCAAAGATTTTCTATAGGATTCAAGTTTCAACTCTGGGCAGACATATCCAGTCGTTTCACCCCTATCACGTATTGATTGCGTATTCACAATTCAAATATCGGTCCTAAATTTGCAGTTTTTAAATATTTATTATCATGAGACGTTACGATACACAACACACAAACAATTAAATATTCATTAAAAAATTTCTATTTTGTAGGTAAGCACACCCACCGATTTCGGAGCTCCGCAATCGGCTAAAGTTATTTACAGACTGATTGAATTCCCTATCGGTTAGGGAAGGTTCACGCAAAATTCCTTTTAGGGATTACTGTGATGCAAGTTGCCACACCCTATAATCATCTTACCAATTCATGGTGGACCTCGCAGCATGACAAGTGCCGTTGATATCTTGGAAGTAACAATGATCCAATCTGTAAAATTGCAACTGCGTAGGAAGCTTATTGTTGTCTAGAACAGTGGAGTGAGAGTCGACGTTGAGCTTACCATGAATTGGGACTAAGGGTCAAAGTCCATACCACAAGAAACATCCCCAGACTATAATTCCGCCTCCTCCAATCTTTACTAAAGGAATAATGCATTCTGGTAAAATGTGTTCCCCAAGCATGCACCAAACCCAGACTCTGCCCCCCGACTGTTAGATATTAAACCTCGTTTCATCATTTCAGAGAACCTGTTTCCACTCATCTACGATCCAATTTCGAAGTGCCTTGCACTATTTGAACCGAGCAGCGTGGTTGTATTTTGTAATCAGTCTTATGGGCGGCAGTAAGACCATCGAAACTAAGCAAATGTGCTTCCTTGCGGATGGTATTTATCAGTACAACAGTCCGGAATAGTTGTTAGAGCTCCTGGAATGTGTAGGTCATCGGTTTGGTACAGTTTTCGGAATTTCTATGGACAGCACTATTCAGTCTTTATCACTTAGTTTGGTGGGTTTGCCGGATCGAATCATATTCCGACAATCACCACTCACCTTTCCCTTTTTAATCACAAAAGTCGCTGTCGATTTTGGATTGTTCAACTCACTAGGTACCTACACATCCAACACATTGCTCACTCTTAAGGATCGGTCATTTCTGATATCCAACAATTACGCCTTTCTTGAAGTCAGACGTCTCTGAATTCTGGGGCATCTTTCATACGACTAATGTCAATGCTCTTTTCTACTTGATATTTAAGTACAGAATGCATGATGTAGATCAGAGCTGTCGATATCCTCATTACTTATTGGTAGATAATGAATCAGTGCAGGTTTATCCATTGGGCGCTTGGGGTGGATGCCCAGGGGCGCAGAAGAGCCCGGATAAGTTGAACTTAACCAGATTTTATCTGGATCTGCCAGTGCCAAGGAGGCCTGTAGATTTTCTGCGCCCAGGGCCTGAAATAAGCTTAAACCGGCATTGCAATGAATACATATATTAAGCTACATCTAAGTGTCTGAGCATGTGAAGCTTCCGAATATACTCAAAAATATTTTTACAGCCCACATTACTTGATTTTTAAGAAATAGGATTCGAATTTTTAAAACGGAATATATTTATCTTTTACACCCCATAACGACACCCCTTGGGAGTCGATTTCCGTAAAACCTGTTCTTAGCGGATCTTTGTAAAAATGAAAATCTTTCTGATATGATCTAAAAATGATATCTGTCAAAGTTCAAATCTCTAGGTTAAAAACTCCAAAAATGAAAAAATTTATGGCCGTGATAACTGAATTGTCTGGGTCGCAAACTCTTTGCCAGCGTAGTCGACTCGTGAATTCGAGCCCTTGTGTCATTTAAAACCTACCATGTAAATAGCCCCAAAAAGCTGGGATTTTTATCCTCAACTCTGGCCCCGCAATTTTCTTTGGGAGTCGATTTCTGCAAAACCCATTCAAGGCGGATCTCTAATCAACAAAAGAAACATGTTTGCCAAGTTTCAAGTCTGTGAGTCTGATAGTTTAAAAACGGGAATGTTTACCTGTAACGCCCCCTGGATTCCCTGATCTTCAGAAGTCGATTTCTGCAAAACCTGTTTGTTAAACGTTGCCAACTCAAAAAATGTCGTTTAATACAGCAGTCTACATATGAGCGGGAACTGTTTTCCACTATTGGCAGGTTATCAATGGCATGTGGCGATTTTACACAAAAATGCACAAGCTTGCTTATATATATAAGCAAGAGGGGTTTAGAAAAAAAAATACACTAAAATATATTTGAAAGAAAATTGAGGGGGAGGGGAGGGGCGCAAATTTGCTTGCAGCTGTTTTGAAACAACATCGAAACTCCTAGCAAAATTTTGAAGCAATAAGATCATTAGTGTGGATTTGCGTACGTTCCAAGTAAACTTACAAGCTTTTAAATTTATTTATAAAATTTATAATAAAACACCATGAGCTACACTAATTTTTCTTTACTTAAAAATTTGGATGCATTAGTCATTTGAAAATTCGATACAGTACAATTTAATAACTTTTAAAAGAAAATATAAACTTATAAAATAGCGGGTTTTCATCGACCAAGGACAAAGTGTCAATTTTCACACCTCTTACCGAAGAAGTGTGAGTCATAACGAAGTCTGTCATGCTTCCCCTGATCTTAAGAGTCTTAGAAAATGAGAATCTGATTTCTTGGGCCATGATTAGATACAAAATGAATGAAAAAAAGTAAAATCGCACTAAGGCAACAAGATACTTTGAAGATATACTATATTTATTCGAATTTAAGCCGCACTTTTTTCCCAATGTTAATACTACTGAATGTTAATACTTATAATCGAATATTCGTTGAATGGAGAAATTGAACATAACACTGACGGTTAAAGCAATTACAGATTCATGTATATTTTTATACTAGTAAAATAAATTAATTGTTCTCTCCTTATTAGTTCTCATTTTAAATTCGTATAAGTATCAGATATCAATAAACCATTTTACACTATTTTTTTTCATTTTTACAAAGATGTGTTGAGAATTTAGGGTGCGGCTTAGAATCGAATAAATACGGTAATTGAATAACAAAGACATAATCAAGAAACAAGAATGCATAAAAAATTAATGTTTTTTTTCTGAATTGAAAACATTTCAGTAATTGTTTAACATCAGTTTGGTACTTCCAGTAGCCGCGCCTGGAGATAGATGTTCCCACTCCCTCCCCAGCTGCTCATCTGTCTTCAAATGATATGTCTTCGGTTGCACATTCAATTTAAACAACAAATGAATTATTTTTCCTCATTCAGCTTCGATGAAAAATCTTTTCGTTGTCGTATAGTTTATTTGACTTGGCACCTACAGTGAAGAATCCAAAACATTCTCTCTCTAAGTGTGAACGATATATCCTGCTGTTAAATCTGCTGTCAAGAGGCCAAAGTAACCAGTTTCGTGAAATATGTGCGAGAAGGAAAAGGATTAAGTGTTATTGTTTATAAGAAAAAGTAAACAAATAAATTACCATGGATTTTTTAAAAATAGAAACTGAATGTTTATTAAGGATTTTAAAAAAATCGCAATATTATAAAAATCCATTAAATCTCAACTAAATGAAATCGTTTGGTTAAAAAATTAATTCTAAACCGATTTTTCTCATTATTGTTGACCTGTTCTGTATTAATGTGAGAGAATGATTTCTGATAATGGCTAATTTAAATTAGTATATTATTTTTTTTTTTTTTTGCCCCAATGTTAATGTTTGCATTAAAGTCCGCTATATTTTAAAATATGGAGTGCAAAAAGAAATTTGGTCCCCCCCCCCTAAAATTTACAGTCGAAAAATTACAGGACTCATTTACTAAAAATTTAAGTGAATTTTTGAAAGAGATTATGGACTGTTATGCAACTAAAAGATAATTTTATATCGCTAAACACTCTAAATTTTTCCAAAAAAAAAAATAAAAAAAGAGCCTTACAGTAGTCGCATATGATGTGTAACATCTGACATGTTATAGTGGTAAATAAGCAATAGTGACTTTAATCCTGAAAAAAATGAATCGGGTATGATTGAAAATTTTCTATCGAATAATTACATCTTTAATGAAAATTTTATTTAATTAACACAAGGAGCAAGGCAATTTTTTATCAAAAATATTTATTCTTGTTCAATTTGGGAAAGAGGAGAAACAATAGATTTATGAAAACTAAAATATGACACATATACTTGTGATTTCAAAGTATTTTAAAAATCGTTGAAAAACAGCGTCAATAACAGAACCACTGTTAGTTGTCGAAACATTTCGATTTGTGTTCATGTCGAGCTTGAGTTCATCTTTCAGAAAAGCTATGAGCGGCTCGGCTTCTGGCAAACTGAAAATCACCATTCAAAATCATGGGAAGCGAGTGATAGTTTTTTTTTTAAAAAAAAGAGCAGAACCAACTTCGGTATACGGTAAAAGTACAAAATGCAGGAAATCTTTAATTTTTTTAAATGTTTGATTCGGAGAAATGTATGCGACCACCAAAATGACTTTTTGTCCATTTTCAAATAAGCATTCTGCCGCACATATGTCCCCAATATATCGACTAACAATACCCAGTACACTTGTTTGACGATCAATAATGTACATATATTACTTTTACTCGTATTTTTTTAAGAATGATGATCTTTGTAAGATGCTTAACAGTAAATACAGTTATTAATATACACTGCTGGCCACCGTAAATGCAACACCCTGAAAGAAGCACGCAAATAACATGAAATTTACAACATGCATTAGCGGAGGTGAGATATGCAAATGATTAGAATTTCAGCGCAGACACACATCACGGCTTGGAGATTTCGACGATTTCAAGTTCGGCAATTGTGTTTTTCTTGTGGTTTTTTCCAAAAACCGATCAGTTATGTCTCGTAGAAAACAGCGATCAGCTTTTGATCAAGTATCCAAGTTCGACAGAGGAAGGATAGAGTGGCCTACCGAGATTGTGGATTATCTTTCAGGGAAATCGGTAGTCGTGTTGGACGAAACCAAACAACTGTAATGCGGATATGTGACCGTTGGATGCAGGAAGGTACGACGGACCGACGTGGTCGATCGCATCTACCTCAGGGCACCACTTCGCGTGAGGACAGGCAAATTGTGCGCATGGCAGTGAAGGATCGCTCAGTCATATCACGAACCATAGCACAGCACATAGAGTCTGTAACACATCATTCAGTGTCTGCGCGTACCCTTCTACGCCGTTTACAGCAGAGTGGTCTGTCCGCTTGGTCTACCCTTGACCCAGAACCACAGACGTCTCCGCCGCCAATGGTGCAATGAAAGGAGGATGTGAGCTGCAGGATGGAATGAAGTTGTCTTTACTGACGAGTCACGCATCTGTCTGCAACACCACGATGTTCGGATTCGAGTCTGGAGACACCGTGGAGAGAGGATGCTGAACAGATGCGTTATGCACCGCTACACTGGTCCTGTACTGGGTATTATGGTATGGGGCTGTATTGGATATCACTCTCGCACTCCTCTAGTACGCATCGCCAGTACTTTAAACAGCCAGCGCTGCATCTCCGAGGTATTGGAGCCACAGTTGTCCTTCCTTACCTTCAAGGCTTGGCCACAGCCATATTTCAACAGGATAATACACGACCACACGTGGCACGCATTGTCCAAAGGTTCTTCGTTAATCACCAGATTGAATTGCTTCCCTGGCCGGCTCGCTCTCCGGATCTTTCGCCGATAGAAAACATGTGGTCCATGGCTGCTCAATGATTGACCCAGATTTCACCCCCAGCTGCCACACCAGATCAACTTTGGCAACGTGTGGAAGCTGCTTGGTCTGCTGAACCCCAAGAACACATCCAAAATCTCTTTGAATCGATGCCGAGGCGTGTGGCCGCGGTGATCTCCAACAATGGCGGATACTGATTCTGGCAGGAACCACACTTCAGAGAAGTCTATAAATTTAATCATTTTATACTGGGTCAACATGTTATATACAAATTAAATTTTGTTATGCTAGCTCTTGTCTTTCTTGGTGTTGCATTTATGGTGGCCAGCAGTGTAGTTTACACATATAAATATAACTTCAGATTTCATACACAATGATCCCTGACACTTTGACAATTGAGCGTAAGAATCGCAAGTTTATTCTGGATGAAGTCTAATAAGACTTGCTGGTATGTGCGAAGTGGATTTAGAGTCAAGTAAACGAAACCGAGTTTTTGAATTCCAATCTTTTCAAATGCTAAATTTAACAATATAAAAGAAAAAGCTGGTGGTTTGATTGCTACTAGAGTTGGACCCCGATACGAGGGTAGAGAAGAGACACCATCAAGCGCATGTTTAAAAATTAGAAATATTAGAGGAAATCAAAAATACCCGTTAACTTAAGAGTTACGCGATTAGCTCCTCAGTGCCACCGTTTTTCACATAGGAGTGTGTATGCAGTGTAGCAAATATATTGAAGGAGAAGAAAAGGCACAGATAGCAAATTTTTCTCTGAAATAAGTAAATCCTTCATAAACACTGTTAAAGTCCTCTTTTTGTATTCCAAAGACTTCGGAATAGTTTTATTGATAACAAAGCAAAGAAAAAAAAGTATTTGGGAAAGACATATGCATATACGTCCGGGGACACTTAAAGCATCGGTTGAGCGGGACGGATATATATGCTGGCGGCAGCTCAGGAGTTAATGAAGAGATGGGGGGGGGGGAGATGGTGCACGCATGATGCCATTCGTAAAATCTACGGTTTTTGATTCCTAGAGCAATTATAAGAGAACTACCCCTTGAGGTATCCGTCTACTTGCGACCACTTTAAAAAAAATAGAGATTTCTTTGTAAAGTTTTTAGATTTATAATAGCACATTTAAAGAAAAATATGCCAAAATTAAGAAGATAAAAAGAAATTATTATTACTAAAATGTGTGTGTGGGAAAACATTGAGAAAAATTTACAAAAAAATATGTAGAGAAAAAAAAATACATATACCACAAAAAAATACATATACCATTCTGCATAAAAGGTTTATGAACAAATTTTCAATTTTGATTTGTTGCTTTGCTATACATTTTTTAAGTGACCTTCAGAATCAGATATATTTTAATTTTTACAAAAACTAGAGCACTTTATTACAGTTATATGAAATTGCTAAAAAAAAAATGATTATATTCACATAAGAAACTGTAAATTTTGTAATTTATAGTTTTGTGTTTGAGTGATTGATAAATCTGAAGGTTGAAACACTTCTACTATTATACAGAATCTACACAAAAAATTTCAGTTAATTATTTTCAAAACTTTTTGAGCAATCACTGTCCCCGTTTGAGCATTTAAAAAAAAAAACACATTTCAAGTAAAACGCATTTTAAAGTATGACATCTTAAAGTAGTGGCATCTGCTTTTACTAAAACACTAGTAGTTTTTGTTCTAGTGAATGGGGAAAAAATAAACTTGGTAGTTTTATAAAGCTAATAAGATGGCCTATAAAATAAAACCATAAAAAAAAAGTGTCAGTTTTCGGCAAAATTCACGATTTTAGGGTAGTCAGATACTTTTAACAAAAACTTAATATTTCATGGTTGGTATGTCTCTCCTTTGATAAAATGCAATGCTTACAATGCCAAGTATCAAATTATCAAGCAATCCCCTTGGGGAAGATTATTCCATCCAGCAAGCAGTTCTCAGTTTTTTCTTTTAACATGTAAAGTGAAACTTTGTAAGACATTACAATACAGGAAAGGGAAAATGAAACGTTTTATATCAGAAAAAAAGGATCAGTTACTATAGAATAAGTAGTAAAATAAAACGAGCTGTTCTTTATAGGATAAAGAAATCAAAACATAATATTAATGTTGGAGCAATTTTATACCTGAAAAAGTATTTTCATTTGAAATCCTATTCTTTAACATGATATGAAGATAGCCTTAATACTGTTATCAGTGTTTCCTTTCAAACAGCTGTTTTTTAAAATTTCAAGAGAAATTATCTTGCATAACACGATCTTTGCTGAAACAATTATTTACCAACCCAGCCCATAACTGTCTTCGTGTTTGAATAGAGTGCTTTTGTTGAACTTTAAGAGTCTTTGCTTTACATAGATATATAACTCACATTATGATCACCCTGTAAATATCCATAATAACCAACCGCAGCACAGATGGCATGAAAGTAAATTGTGGAAGACAGCCACAAGTACCTAGAGATGTGGAGATTGCAATACATCAAACAGCAAAGTGCACGATGGAGTGTCAATGCCCCAAACACACCAGCCAAGATTATCCTAAAGCTGCTCTGTCCTCAGATCTGATGAACTCAGGGGCCAGCAGAACACCTAGAAGTCTTCATAATACTCCTCCAATCTCTTCCAGATAATTTGGAGTGTATGATGCATAGTATTGTCTTACTAGAAGATCTCATTCTTATAAATGCAACATATATGGCTGTACATGATCAGCAACATTCGATATATAACCTGAACCACTGAGTACCCTTTTCATAAGTACAAGAGAACCCAGGCACAATACCACAATCACATTTCCCACACTGTAACAACCTGTCATTGTGATCCTCCAGCTATAGTTACCAGTTTTATTTATTCTCAGATGTTTTTCATGTAAAATGTGAGCATCCATTTATTCAATAGAGTGGAAAATGCAATTCACTGAAAAAGACAACTCTCTGGCAATCAATAGCAGTCCAGTATCGATATTGTAATGTAAATTGAAATAATTTTTAAGGCAGTCATTTTGCAGCTTGAGTACAGTAGCCTGCTTTGAAACCCTATACCAGGGATGGTGAACCAGTGGCATGCGTGCCATTGATGGCATGTGACACAATATTTTGGGCACATCAGCGATCCAAATAGTTTGCATTTTATTTAAAAGTAACAAAGCTCACTATGAAGTATTATGAACAAACGCGAGTGATCGGTTGCAGAGCTGAGGGGAGCATACTCGTTTGTTATTGTCTTGCCTTAGTTACCTAGTGGACTACAATTGCTTATGATGCAAAGTTTGTCTAAACATAGAATAGACACAACTGTATCTTAAAGTTTATTTGCGTTATATTTACCATTTTTAACTGTTATTTAATGTGGCTAGTTCAGCAAAAGAACAAAAAATGTAAAATATTAAGTGTAGCAGAAAATTTTAAATTTGGTGAATCTAGAAATATAGCATTTTTTGTAAAGGCCACAAAGCGGTGTATGTTTTATGTTCTGGAACAGTGATATGCAAAACACCGTCTGTAAAACAGAATTTTGAAACAAATCATAAATCCTCTTGTCAAAAGAAGTGAACCACAGCAAAAATAATTAATTGCTTGGAAACCATTTGGTAGATGACTACAATTCAGCTAGTGCATTCTGCTAAAAGTAACACCTTATAATACTAATATAAGTTATTTGTCATCCAATCTGCAACACAAGTCACACTAATGTTAATTTAATTTGAATTTCACATATAACTGAAACATTTACAACTATACAGGACAAAATGTATGTTTTGCAGTAAATAAAGAGTTTTGAATTGTTAGAATTTAGTTTTATTATTTTCCCAATAAACACTGGTCAAAATTATTTGACGGCACATGTATACCTCATTAAACACTTCTTTAGAAAAAATGGCACGTTCATCCATAAAGGTTCACCCCTACCCTATACATAAAGGGTTCATTATACTGTTGTCTTATTTACACACTTGGGAGTCTCCTAGTTTGCTTGATAAGTTCAATTGGAGCATGTTGCTAGTCCTCACATATCATTACCATCAATGCTTACTTCTAACATCAATGGCATATGGATATATAACAGTTTTCACACTATTTATTTTCCATGGTGCTGTTATTTCAGTCATGGTACAGTTACCTCACAGTAATATATGAACAGTTCATAAACTGTACAGTTTATGAAATATTGCTGTGATTTACTAAAAAGTTTTGCAAGTTAGATAAATGGCCCATTTTACCCTTCACAGCAATGAAAGATATGCTCTAAGATAGGCCTATATTTCCATCTTTTTACACCTGCTAGTGCCACTTGCCATATTTAAACAGCTATGAAATATTTGCATCCAAGGTAGAAGGTTATCAGAAAGAATATAACTCAATCCTGATAATTTGAAGATTTGTTGAGAAATAATATTTCCTTTCTTATGTATCTGCAAATGATAATACTATATTTTAAGCAAATATTTGGAGGGGGGAGGGGAGTAATATCTCACCTAGAAAAAAACTTAAGATTGAAATAAACAAATTAATTAATCAGAAACTTTAATTAAAAAAGTTTATTACTTTCAACGTAAACAAAATAGCATATACAGTGAATAAATTTACATTTCAGTTTACATCCTATTTACAATAAACACAAACTAATTTAAATTAAAATAATATTAATCAAATACAATCAGAACAATAAATTGTAAATAAATAACAAAAAATCATCTTTATATGTTCATTTAATGGAAAGCTCTAATACATGCTTGCAATAGAAATATTTGTTAATTTAAGAAATAAATTTAAAAATATACAACAACAAAAAATCCAATACAGTAAAAAGCTAAAGAAATTGCTGTAGGATCACAGTAATTTCCTTATGATGAGCTAATATGACAAAACAAAACTGATTTAAAACTGCTTCAAATCCACAGATTTTTGAGTTCTTCATTGTCAAATATTCTAATTTAATTTATGTATTTTTTAAACTTGAGTTGGCATTTGAATCTTATTGGCAAGTTCTTGATATGGTCCTCCTTTATAAGCTCTGACTTTTACATATGATATACAATTTGCCTAAAAAAATTTATTTAATAATATAAATCATTTATACTTTTATTTAAAATATATATATTTATATAATTTTTATCAATCAAATTATAGATGTACCAAAAATGATTATAAGGAAAAAATAATAGCTTTAACTTATTACAATTTCAATATCCATTCAAAATATTTCAGTTAATCTACAAAATAAATTTAATTATATTTAAATTAGTGAAATATGTTGTGATTTAAGTAATTTTTTCATAATATTCTAATATAAGTTATTACAATCTTTAAAAAAGATGCAATACAAAACATTACAAAAAAAAAACATGGTTAAATAACATAGTTTGGGGAGGGGTCTCTCACCACATTTATTGAAATACAAAAAAAACTCTTACAAAATATTTTCTTTCATTTCCCAAAGATTATTACATATATCAAATAAGAAATAAAGTAATACCTTGATTTACACTACCCTGTTTACCTGAATCAGGAGTTATGCAATTTTCAAATCTCTTCAATTCGTCTTTTATTTGAGAAAAAAAACAAATTGGTAAAATTGATGAAATTGATAATGTGTTTGAAAAGTTGTCAATATTGCCAGGAAAATAAATTTAGAAGATGATAGTGATAACATTCAAGAATTTCTGAATTCCCACAGTTTGAAACTGACATCTGATAAGCTCACAGAAATGCATAAGCAAGAGCAAGACATTGAAGAATTGAGTCTCTTAGACCCAGTTCAATCAAAAGATAAAATGACCGTTAGGAATTTGATAGAACACTTCAATTAAATTGAAAAAGGGGTATAAATTTTAGAAAATATAGACTACAATGATGAGAGTATTATTTCAATGAAACAAGGAATAAAAAATTCATTAGCATGCTATAAGGAAATTTTACAGGGAAAAAAATCTTTGAATGAGCAGACTATTTTAATAAGATTTTATGAAATCTTCTACAACTAAATAACTTCGGTTTGCGATTTTACATTTGTGTTATCCAAGATTTTGCAAAACATTTTTTTTTCTTAAATTATTATTTTCTTTCATCTTCGAACCCACATAAGAATAATTTGTGTATATTACTATACGAAATCAGACCCCCGACTTACACAAATTCGATTTACACGGTTATCACTCAATCCTACATATTGTGTAAGTTTGGGGTATTACTGTATATATTAACACTCAAAAATTAAAGGAACTATAAGACTGACTTACTGCTAATTTTTGGTCAACATGTCCATGACGATGAGCCAGAATCCATAAATTATATGCAAGATTAAATAAAGAATCATTCGATAAATTTCCATGAGCAACAATGTGGCACAACAACTCAAGGGCTAAATAGGACTGTTTTTGGAAGCTCTACATAAACAAAAGATAATAATAAAAAAAAACTGAATTTGGTATATGAAATATAATTCATTGTTAATTAAATATAAACTTTTACATAGTAGTTATTCAAGTTCTCCAGTTCCCCAAAATAATGCACTACAATTTTAAAAATTTCATTTAGAGGATGCTGATTTATGACATGTATACAAAATAACATATAAATAGAAACATATTTTAATTGTATACTTCAGTTGTAATAATTTGAAAAAATTATTTTAAAAATTTTAAGTCATATGATTTAAAAAATTGATTCATTTAAGAGAAAAAATCTTTAATAGTAGTACTACAAAAATCAATAAATGTTTTTAAAGTAACATGGCAAAGGAAAATTATAAAACAAAAAGAGATTTCATATATATTAAAATAAGCAACAAAAAAGAAATTTTAACTAAAAAAAGGAATAATAAACAGTTTAATTTTTTTCATTCTATACATAAAAAAACATCTTACTCCTCTCTCCCCAAGAAATTTCATTTGAGCTAAAATCTCATCAAGTAGAGTGGAACAAATTTTGTTGATTTCACCAATGAATTTTGGATCACTGCCATATAATGCATCATTTGAGTCAACTAAAAGTAAAAGGAATCCATTTTTATTTTACAAATTTTTAAACATAAATATGTAATAAAATGTAATAAATGTAATAAAATTCTTAAAATTAATTTTTCAAACAAAGTTGTTATTTCAACTAGCAACAAACTGAAATACATAAATTCATCTTAGTTTTAAAAAAAATAAACTTCCAATTTCAATGTCACTTTTGGTTCTAAAAAATGTAATCAACATATAATTCTTGTTTTTTTATCTCAAACATAGTTTTTTTTTCTCTTTTACAAATTTTCATATTTAATTAAAGCAAAAGAAACACTTCAAATTTCTATATTATAACAATCAAATAATACATAAAATTATAACATAGTCCTTAATAAAATGGAGTGAAAATTTGGAATTATTGTAATTGGATTATATTGCAATAATTCCATATTTTGGAATGGATTTCCAATGGATGAAAAATTGGCAATATTAATATACTAATATACACACATAACCACTGATATAGTTTTTAAAATAAACATAGTTAATTTTTTGGTCACATAGATTTAACATAAAATCAAAACTAGTAAAAAAATTAAGAAATTTCCACTTTGTATGCATTATGCTGCCATTGCAGTCGAGTGATCATGGTAGCAAACTAGTATCCGGTAGTATATCTGTTAAGTCATGGGTTCAAATCCTGGAGCCTGCCATATAGAGGAGGCCTAACCTGTTAAACTATTTAATTTCAAAGTCTTCACATTCGTATGGTGAAATAATACAAAAAATGGGGTGCCAATTCATGTGTCATTCTCATTATTTGTTTGAGGTTCAAATTTACAAGGTGCCTTCACCAACAGCTGTCATATAGCTGCAAAGTAATGTTAATAAAAAATCAAATCATGCTCATTGTAAAATGCTTTTCACTAATACAATCAATCTCACACGCTTAGTCACACAAAACTGTTTAACTACATTCAGTAAATATGTAAACTATTTTAAGAAATAATTCATACAAAAATATGGATACTTAAATATGTTATGCTGATTTTAAAAATAAGATATCTTTTTAAATAAAAATTATTTTTAATACAAGATTTCTTTTAAAAAATTTCAAGTTTCCAAGCACATAAATCATAAAAAGTAAGCACATATTAAAAATACCTCCATCTATAGACCAAATATATGATTCTTGACTTAAAGCTGAAAGCAGATTTAGAACATTTAAATAGACGAGAGCTTTTACATCGCTGACTTTCACCCAACTATAACCTTGTATAACATTAAGAAGACCCCGGATTAAGTATAAAGGTTCTTGTTCAGGATGATCCTACAATAAAATAGTAATACAAGTAAATTAAAATTTTTTGATACAACAAGAGTATGTATAAAATTCATTACAAAACAATAATATACAAAAAAATATTTTAATGAACTGATTGCATTTGATTTTAATTAATATGTTACACAATTTTTAAAGCTCCTTACTAAATTTTAATTAAAGAAGAAAATTTTTAAAAATCTTAAATTTTATTAACATATATAAATTTAATCAACACATTCGTGTCAGGAAATAAGAATTCTTGTTTTTAACATATAAACATTTGTCATTGAGAAAGAACAATTCTTGTTTTGTAGTACGTGCCCTTTCCTGATAAATTCTTGATAATTACAGGCAAATTTTTAGATGTTATTAAAAAGGCTATATCGAATCTGTCAAAACAGTCAGTAACATCATACCAATTTTTATGCTTAATTTGTGTTTCATTTTATATCACAATAGACGAATTTGAAAAATAAATTTATTTGATAAATTACCAGATATTTCAATTTTCATACTAACAAATAATATTTATATACACAATTCCTGAAGATTTCAATACAGTATTAATAATTATAAAACTGATTAGTGCAACTTTAATTCACATACGCATTTAATATCTTTACAAGTTAATGCAGTTTCAATACCTTTACATCACTAAAACACCCCCAACTTATATGTGAAAATGTGTAAGCATTATAAAAACCTAAAATTTTACTAAAATGAAAATAAGGGGGGGGGGGTAATTTAAGTACAAATTAAAGAAAACTTAAAACATTCTAAGTATTTATCTTCCTAATATAATAAACATGTCAAATAAGAAAAATCAAAAAAGATTTAAAACTCTTTATTTTTATTGAAAGTGAAAAAACTTGGAACTTACTGGGACGATTAAAAGTGTTGACAACAAATTGCTAATGTAAGATAACAAATAAGGTTCTGTAGATTTATGCTTATTATCTACCTCTATTACAGAAGGAGAGTCCGGAATTAGACTGATAGCAGATTTCAAAAAGGCATCGGCTAAGAGTACAGAAACCAAATTAAAACATTAGATAATTATCAACATAACATAATAAAAATCTAATTATATAAATGCTATTTACCTTGTGAAAGGCATTGATTTAAAAGTGCCACTTGACCAGATATTAAATATAAGTCTAATCTACTAAAAACATCCATAAGAGATGGTATGGTTATAAAAGAGTATGCGATGCACGCCTGAAAAGAAATTTTTAACATATACTAATTAATAAATACAAATCTTTAAAAAGGAAATAAGTATTATAGGACAAGTATTATGTATTATGTCATAAATACATAACTTAGCTTAGAATGATCATACTTTAAACTGAAAGTTGAAAGCAGTGACTTGTTCATGAAACAAATTTAAGAATAAAAATTATCTAAGTCAAAAATATGAAACATATATATAAGCTTGTATATTTTAATATAAAAAAATAAAGTTATAATTCTAAATGTAATTAATGACATATATTTAAAAGAAGAAATAATGCAGAAATAATGAACAAAAATGTTCATTCATGAAACAAATTTAAGAATAGATATTATCTATGTCAAAAATATGAAACATAAATATAAGCTTGTATATTTTAATTTAAAAAAATAAAGCTATAATTCCAAATGTAATTAATGACATATATTTAAAAAGAAAAATATAATGCAGAAATAATGAATAAAAAATTGGAAAAGGTTATTTCTTCAAGAAATGAGTTCTCGCCACATACACTTATCTCTTCTATATTTCAATTAAAACATTATATTCTCTCTCTGTTATAACAAAAAAATTAAAAACAAAATTAAATTTCCTTTCTAGTGATATTCAATCAATCAACTTTGATTAGGTTTTAAATCCATATTGTGGTTTAACTTTATGTAAACCAACACCAAACTTCATAATTTTGAATCATAATCAATAGATAAAAATATTTGAACTGATACCAATTTTACACCATACATAGCATGAGAATCTTGGAAAACTGTTTTATTGTTGGTACAATCTCAAACACTTCTAGTCAGTCACAAACTAATGAAAGTGTTACTGTATTCCTCAATTAAATCTGACAGCAACAAGATAAGTCTTAATCACTATGGACCACAATATCTGAATAATAATTGCAACACATATCATAAGATATTCCATATTATAGGTGTATACATATGTGTATAAGGTATTAAAAAAATGAAAATCTTGTTTATTCTTTGATAAACTAAGATTTAATAAGTATATGATATTTTGTTTACCAAATAACAGTTTTTGTGATTTTAATGTCATTTTTCAAAGTATTACTTTAATAATTTCATACTAATTATTTTCTTCACTTTAAGAGTTAAGTTGAAAATATTTCAATTAACAAAATTCAAAATATAAATGAGTGAATATTGTCAGATCTGTTTTGAATGATGCAAAGATAAAATAGTAAAAAGGTTTTTATAAAATAAACCATCAGAATGGAACAATCAAGAGAAAAAAAACAATTATAAAAAAAATTATCAGTTTACCTTTACTCTACAATATGTAATATATAGAAATAAGTTCTTACTTTAACAAAAGATGAAGTTTTTCTTGTATGATGACCTTTTACTATTTGTCTAGTTCTCATAGCTAGAAGATTGACACACTGGGGAAAAATGAAAATTAATTAATTTACAAAAGACAAATAATTTAAAAAAAACTTTTTAATGGTGAGACTATAAGTAAAGGTACATATGAAAAATAAAACAGAAAAATAAATACCTGTACAAGTTGAATGAGAGCAGCATCCAAATTACTAAATGTTGCCCTGGCTTCAACATAAAATCCTAACTGTTGCTCAAAATCTCTTCCAAAACTTATTTTTCTTATAAAAGCACAAATAAGAACTCCTATTTGCCGTTTTTCATCATCTAATGTTAAAGCACTAGAATATTGTATACAATTAAATGTAATTTTAATGATAAAGCATTTATAGTACATGTAATGAAACAACTTTCAGAGCTATTTAACACAATACACAGTTTATAAAATAACAGTAAATAAAGGTAAAAAAAAAATCTAAAATTGTAAAAAAAAAAACTCTTGTTTAATTTCTTTTCACTAAAATATAATTGAAAGCAATAAAAAAATAACAAATTCAAAGTTTTTAAATAACATTGTTATTGCCATAGTTTTGATTTTTTTATAATAGTGATTCCTAAACTGAGATACACATATCCCCAAATGTGTGTGAACTATCTGAAAGGATGATACAGAAATAAAATTGATTTTACTGCATCAAGAATGTTTGTATTAAAAAATTATTTTGAAAGCACAATTAATGAATTTGCTTACTGAACATGAACTGAAAGCAATTTAACAAACAATAAAGGAAGATTCAAATTCATTCACATGGAAAAAACAAATGCAAATGTATGTAATATACAGCTTCCATACGATAGTTATAGAACAGAATTAATAAAATATTTGTGCAAGTTTTCCTTTGTTATAGGGATATATGTTCATGCTTTCAAATAAATGAAATTTAACATATTATAAAGGTAATAATATTTCAATCACTTTCAATCTAATCTTATCAAAATGTACACTCACTTGAAATAAAGAAAAAAAAGTTGTTGTCTCACTTCGTACATTATGTAAAAAGATCAAATTAAATTGATTTTACTTTACGACATTTTGCTATTTGAGACAGAATAAATAATTAATGTGTCACTTCTATTGTTTTTTAATTATGTGGATATTAGATAACAATACATTAAAAATGTCTGTAGAAATTTTTAAAAATATATTAACTCCCATTTAGAGAAACTGTATCTATGAAGACCATTGATTGATTTCATTACACTGGATATAGAACAGCAAAGCCTCTAAGTGGTTAAATCCCCACATTAGATAGTGGAGATTGAAATCTCTAAAAATAAACACAGATGTTAAAGATTCCAGAAATATTTGAAAGGAAATATTTAACTCCTGGGAAGCATAAATACACAGTCCTGTCACATTAATGTGACCACCATGTACTTCGACATCTATGTTAAATGATCAATCACAGAAGGCAGGTGGCAGCACAGTGCAGTTGAGCATATATAAAGGGTGTGTGTGAAGGCTTCAGAAAACATTTCAATTGTTGGCATAATACAGAAACCCCCCCCAGAGCCATTTATCCAACATTCAAAAGGGCATGATCATTGGTTTTCGGGTCAAGGATGAAAGCATTTCTGAAACAGTTAAGTTTGTGAACTGTTTATGTGCTGCTGTGGTAAAAGTATGGACAGTCCCATTTTGCCTTGCATACTGTGCAAGGCAAAATGGGACAGTCCAAAATCAGCGACATAGCAAATGTGGTGCACCACAGGCCATAGATGACAGAGGTGAACGACAGTTGTAGAGATGCGTTTGAACGAATAGTCGTGCTACCGTTAAGCAACTGACCCCCCAGAGGAACCAAGAGGCTACCAATAGTGTCTCCCAAACTACTGTTAAGCATATGTTGCAGCATCTGGGCCTCCAAAGCAGATGCCTGGTTCATGCACCTAGGCTAACTGCTGTTTATCAGCAAAGAAGGCTGGAATTTACATGCCAGTACTGCAACTGGTTGTCCACTCAGTGATGACAGATAGCGTTTTCCGATGAATAACATTTTATGCTCTAGATGAACAATGGAATATATGGTGTGAAACCTCTGAAAGCAAGCACCCTGCAACCATTGCCGGAACAGTCCAGGCTGGAGGTAGGAGCCTTATGGTCTGGGGAATGTTTTCCTGGCATTCTCTGGGTTCACTCATCATTATGGAAGGCATAATGGATCAATACAAGTTTGCATAAGTACTTGTGGACCATGTCCACTCCTATATATGTATAGCTTTTTCCACAGGATAATGTTATCTACCAGCAAGACAATGCGAAGTGTCATACAGCTGGCAGTGTACGTGCATGGTTCAAAGAGCACCAAGATGAATTTACCATTCTCAACTGACCAGCAAACTCCCACACACACACACGCTCGACTTAATCCCAACATTTTTTAGTGTGGTGCAGTAACTTTCAGAATTAGAATCCAAAAACTATCTTCTTGCCTCCCCCAAATTAAATATTACTTACATTTAAATTTTAGTCCTAGTTTTTCTTTAATATATGCAGAATGTCTTTGGGAATTGGTTAGATAATCACTCTTACATCTAATAGAATTTGTACACCATCCTGAATGGTGGTTATTCTCCAGTTTACACATTCAGTAGGTTTTTTAGAGAATTTAGTAGTATATAAAAGAAACTAAAGCAATTTTTTTTAAAGAACTGTCACAGTTTCTTCAAAAAAAAGCTGAATATATTGATTAATAAACTGAAGTTTAATGTTTTCTGGTATATTTGTGCGATGGATGGTTATTTATGCAAGAGAAATGTCCTTATGTCACATATTCTTTTTTAAAAAAAACATGTTGCATTTCCACCATTTTAATAACATATCTTGTAATTCTGTAACCAAGTCCACCATAGGTACACTAATTGAGATCCCACATACAAAGAACGAGGATATGAATCCCTCCATATTATATCTGCTTTATACAAATAATTAAAGTTTGGTTTACATTTAAAATTTGTACATCTACACTGGATCAGAATTGCTAGATCTTATTTTTCTCATGTCTGGAAATTTTTATTTTAACTTCTAAGTACAAGAGCTGTGTGTTTAATTTTGGTATTAGGGGAAGGCCTATTTTCTAATAAAACAAATTTTGAATACTTTCTCTTGATCAGCTCTTATTAACGATCTATCATATTAACAGGTTCAAAAATATGTTAAGGTAAAGGATTTCATTTATTATAGTATTTGCTTCATAAGTATCTTTTATCTGGAAACTTGAATGACTTGGCTTGAGACACTTACAAATATTCCAAGCAAAAGAGAGAAAACAATATAATTGGGTAATTTATCAAAGTACAACTGGAAAATAAATTAATGCATTTACTTCTTGTTCACTTGACAATGTATGTTTAAATTATTAACAAAAAGTCTAGTAGTAAAACTAAATGCAAAGAGTGTTTTTTTTCCCTTCAAAAATTCGGTTTATCTGAAACCAAGAACATTAAATAATTACGCAAAACTGAGAAAAAACAATTAAAAAAAACAAGAGAGACATAATGATGAAAGCCTTAAAACACAAATTTAAAGAATATTCTCTTTAATGGAATGAATGACTTACATAAGATTTAAATAATTTTAAAGAATATAAGCAGAGGCTTAATTTTATTTTAAATATTAAATAAAACTTTCCTTTTGTTATTAAAGATTTGAAAAATGTATTTTAAGCCTTTATTAATTAATATAGATATAAATTTCAGGGAAGGGGGAAATTAAATTACAGTCCTTAAATAGTGTAAATTATAGAAAAATAGAAGTATTTTTTCTTTTAATATCCATATAAAAAAAAGAAACATGATAAAATTACAAAATTCACCTGAATGACTTTTAAAATAATACAAAATATACATATTACTAAAATGTTACTCAAAAAATGCACATGACCCAATCAATCATTTCTTGAACTATAAAACTAATGATTAATAAGCAAAAATATAGTTAAAAGTTCTACTTACTTAACTGAATCATGAATTGTTTTGCAAATAAACATGGCTGCATTGATAATTACAGGATCGCACGTTGTTTCCACCTGATACCTATGCAAAACAAAAATGAAAAGAAATCATTTTTTGTACTTATATTTGAAAGAAATTTTTTAAGCTTACAAAAAGATACACTAAAGCCATTAAAACTCTAAAAATCTAGGTTCTACTGAGTTTAGAATCCACTAACAAAAGAATGATTAATGATTTTTATAATTAAAAGAATTGCAAAAACACAATGCAGTTAGAATATAAATCATCTTTTTAATCAAAACCTAGTGCTTATTATTCACTACAAAAATTTATCGAACCCTTGCTTTCATGAAAATGAGTCTATTATTTACCCTGTCAATTAGAATTTAGCAACCTTTTTAATAGATAAATAACTTATATAAAGACATTTTTTACACTTGTGTTGAGGTAGAAAATAATTAGCAAGAATAAAGACATAATATATATAAAAAAAATTTTATGACCTTAAAGAATGTTGAATTAGATTAGAAAGTGATAAAACTATAAATTTTAAACATAATTATTGATCTGAGAACTGTAAAAATCCAAATTGTTAAGAGCAGAACTTTAATAGACCAAATCGACATCAGCAAAATGAATTACCATTAATTCAGATTACATCAGTTTAAAAAAACTCCAAAATAAAATTAATTACAAACAGTATCATTACCTGGCATTCATAATATTTGAGGTTAAGAAATTATGACTAAAAATTGATAATATTGATTCATAAAATGGCATAAAAACTTTAACAAATGATCCAAAAATGTTGTGTAAACAAGTTTTAAAATTTACTATAGTTCTAAATTTATCAACACTCCTCATCACAGCAATAAATCAAAGTGTTTTTGAAAAGAATCTTAAATGCAAACAATTGAAAGCAGCATTACAGTTAATTATGATATTCCAGATTTAAAAAATATATTCTCAAAATCTTTTTTTTATTTTTTTTAAGATTCAGGTAATGTTAAGAAGTCACTAGAAACAAATTGAGCAAAATGATGAAAAAAATTGAATAACTTAACATTTCGTTTATTCAGGAGCAATAAATTAGGAAAGATATGCATCTCAACACACAAGAAGCAAGAATTTATAATAGTGAAAGGATTAGAAATCATTAAAATTTGGGATATGGCCATAGTACACATACATACAAAAAGATCATATTTCTCAGTTTTATAAAAACATTAATAAGTTTTTATTATAATAATTAAAATCAACCAACAGTAAAATTAACCAATGGTTAATTATTTTTAAATACTAAAAAATATCATACATGAACAATAAAATGAATACAACATATTCACCTCATGAATGCATCCATAATAACTTTACAAACATCAACTTTAACAGATTCCTTTTGAAGCATATCAAGAAATGGAAGAAACTTGTCCATTGAAAATATTACACTGAAATCATGCATGTGAGCCAGGATCCTGTCAACAACTCTTGTCAGTTGTGGATAATGTTGTTCAAAGGCTCGATCAGGAGACATGTGCCGAATAATATCTCCCAGAAAAGTATTAACTTCACGTTTCTAAACAATAACAATTTTCCATTAATTGTGGTGTGTTTAACATTTCAGTTATTTTTTTTTTAAATACATGTAATAGTATTTTTTTACAAATTAAATTTTTATATAAATAATCAAACAACCTAACTTACAGAAAAATGTTTCACTGCATATTCAATCCAAATTTCTGCACAGCTCATGTAATCCTATTAAATAAATCAATAAAATTCTATGAAATAAAAATTCAATAACCAAATACAAAAACCTTATTAAAATAAGTAAAATACATAAATATAAAAATAAATGACATTTACAAAACTTCTGAATTAGTTTAAACAAAGAACTTTTTATTAATAACTGCATTGCAGTTAGCAATTTCACCATCCTATATTAAAAAAAAGGTAGAATTTAAGAAGGGATCAGACTGTTTTTTTCTAATATGAATTTAGTATGCTCTAATATGAAGCTAATAATAATAAAAGTTTTAGAGGATTTCAGAATGATACTTCTCATAATTCATAACTTTAACCTGCATCAACAATTAAAAGTAATATGAAGTGCTTATTTTAGATAATTATGTACGGAGAGAAACAAAATGTTAAAAGTTTTGAACTATGAAAATCAAAAAATAGTGGTAAAAATTTCTTAAAAGAATTAGATTGACATTCACTTAATATCTTTACTGAAAATCAAGCAATAAAAGAAAGAGATAGAAATTATCTACTAAAATATCAATTTATTTTGCAACATCACAAATAGATTGCTTTTTTCAAAAAAAGTAACCTGGTTTTCTACATAACTTATGACACGACATGAAAAAAAAAAATTTTTAACAGAAATATCTATATTTACACATACTTACAGCAGAATTTTTCAGTTTGGTGACAATTTTCCAAACATCATTTAAGATTTGTAATCTTTCATTTTCAGGAGGATCTGCCACAACCAAACAAAGACCAAGGGTACGAAATAAAAGATGCTATAAACATATTAAAATAGCACCATTATATATATATTCAACACATATAAATTAAAACAGCATTTTAAACATTTTTTCTTACAGCATACAAACCTTAGGAAAACCTGAATCATCACATTCTTTCATTATATCCACAAGTTCTAATGCTCTTTTTGCGATATACTCTGGTTTAAAAGCAGACATCACAGAATTCAAAAGAAGTGCACTGAAAATATCACAAATCAATCAAAATTAAATTACTACCTTTTAGAGTTCTACAGAAAATTGACTTCAAAATTTGCAGCACTGATCAAATAAGATAAATCGGACAAATCTGAGCTGATATTTCAATCTTTTAAATTTCCATATCAGATATGTGGGAGGTTAGAGACTTTCACTTTAATGAATTTCATGTGTGTGTGCAGAGCTATTATTCTGCATAAAGGACTTTAATCAAAAATCAGAACTTGAATTAATGATTTGATTTGAATGTTTCCAGTCACGAGGTTCATGACTTTAACAATGGAACTACATCCTCAGTTTCATTTGAGAAAGAGAAAACAAAATTATACATGCAATACAAACAAGCATATTTTGATATTTTTGAGACATTTCTTCCCAACAAAAAATTCTATTTTATATTTAAACAGAACACTAAATTGTCATTTATGTAATAAATGAAACATATCGTAATTCTTGAATCATTTTGTTAAACTATGTTGTAAAATTATGACATTGAAAACACAGAAATTTTATAAAAGTTTACCACTTTTTTACAGATTTTTCTATTCAAATATTTTTTAAAAATTGTTTTAGACTAAACAGACGAAAATTTTGCACTATCTTTTACAATTTAAAAATGTTTGCATTTAGTATTTTAAAAGACCAAAAATATATTTCAAATAAAATTCAAAAGGCTTTGAACTACTGTGTAACTTTTTTTCTGCTTATAATTTTTAATATTTCAAAATGATTTAATTTATTTAAGAAATTTTCAAAACACACACACAAGAAATAAAAACATTATTACATTACCTATTACATTGAATTTTGCATTTGTGTAGGACTTCTTTGAGTACAGTTTCAGAAGCCTTATATACCACACACTGTAGAATCCAATCAAGTGCAGGAGGATATAGAGTTAAATATGTAGGATAATCAAGATTTTGCTTAATCAGGGTTTCCTTCACAAAATTGCTTTGCAACTGCAACAAAACAATAGAATGAATATTTTATAAGATTTACCACAAACATATTTTTATACAATTTTCTCCCCTCCCCCTTTAAAAAATTCATTTAATAAATAATTTTTTTAAGAAAATTTTAAGGATAATTTCAATAATAAAAGCCTGTTAATAAAATGAAAGATGAGCTTTCTTAATATGTGGTTTTAATTTAAATCATTATTTAATACAATAATGATAAGATTTCAAAACTCAATCATGTGCAACATTATATATATATATTCATTACTAATTTTATGCATTAATGCTGTGGTCTAAAAAATTTTTTTTTAAATTATTAGCTGAAATTTTTGTTACTTAAATTGACTACCAACATAAAATAAAAGGAACAAAACAGAAATTTAAAATAAAAAAAGAATGAATTTAAGTAAATTATTTATAATAAATATTTACTTCCAATTTAATGTATTGATTTTTTCAAAAGTTTTATAATTAAAACATTTAAATAAAAGGCAATTTAAGAATATTACCTGATTATATAATATCAGGAAATCCCAAAAATTGTCCCTTAAATGCTCATGTGCTTCAGGAGCAACTGACATGCCAACCTAAAAATATAAATGTATAAAAAATAAATCTGTAATGAAATTAAAATTTTAGGAAAGTATAGAAAGCAAATAGACTTACTCTACACAGGTAACATCGTGCATAAGCTGCTACTAATGGATCGCCAATACCTCTAATCATTTTGGTTAGACGAACCAAAGCCTTTGAATATTCTCTAAAATGAAACAGAAATGAATAAATTATGATGCAATGCTTGGAAATTTTCATAATCATATATCAGCAGTTCTTTAACTTTCAATTGCAGAGTCCCCCACTTATGTATCAGCGTAAGATCGTGGTCCCCCAATATTTTGAGCATCCCTCGCCAACTTAATATTCTTGATCAAAATACATGATCTAGTAGAGTTATTTTATTGGGGAATATTTAGTGATTTAGTCTAGTGTGGCACATCTATCTATTTTACCATGAGGACTTTCAGAGTTTGTAAGGGACGTGGGTAGCCTAGTGGTTAGAGCATCGGACCCCAGACCGGAAGGCCTGGGTTTCGATGCCCGATGCCACCAAATGTCCGTCGAGTACAAATTGGAGAATGTACTCGTTAAATCTGTGGGTCCGAACGGTGTCGTCATCTATCATGTTGCATGAGCAAAATCGCACTGTCACCCTCTTGGAGGGCTCAAAGCTTAGGTAACAGACAGGCGTAAAATTCTAGCCCTTTACTGCGATGAATTTCGTGGACCTTGATCTGAAGTTACTGTCGATCAGGTGGCATAAGCAACAACAACAACAGAGTTTGTAAAAGAGGGAAATCTCAACATTACCTGAGAGACTCTGCGAACCCCCTAGAAAGGGGAGGATGCTGTAGACCCCAAGGGTCCCCGGACCACAGTTTAAGAACTGCTATCATATATAATATATTTTCATATAACACAACATTTTTATATATATAGTAATATATAATTAATATTATAATATACAGTTACTATTAATTAATATTTATTAATATATAGTTATATCTAGAAAAGCAATTTATATAAATATAAAATAAATAAATTGGAATATATTAGTCTCATTAATTCAAAATAGTAATAATAATTTCTGATGTTTCAAATAACAAAAAAAATTTCTTTAAAAAACTGATTAATGCTTTAATAAAAATTTAATACATGTAAAATGTTGACTATATATTTCACTTTTAAAAAGGTATCAGTAGAAATATTTTGCACTAAAAAATGAAAAATTAAAACTTGCAATGAATTATACATAATATAGATTATAAGTAATTAAAATGTAATAAATTGAAATATTACAGAAATTTATTTTACAAATTATGTAGTTTTGAATAAAATATTTTGCATAAAAATAGTAAACATAAAAACTTTAACACATAGGAAAATATTAATCTTGAAAACAATTCAGCTTTGTCCCCTAAAATTAATGAGTTAAGAAAGTTTTTCAAATTAATACAAAATACTTACAAAATAAACAACAAATAGTTTAATATTTTAACTTACAAAAAAACTGTTTGTCACTCACCCTTGAGTGAGAAAACTATAAGACTTCAAAATAGCTGTTTCCATATAAAATCGAGGTATCAATTCTCTAATTGAAGCAATTTTAAAAAACCAATTTCTGCATGTTTCTTTTGCAGATTCTGGAACTTGATCAGGGGTGAATTGCTCTATTAAGTACAAAAAAATTCATAAAAGTCTACCATTTTTGTTATTTTTATAAAATTTTACATATTTATTAAAATAATTTATTTTATAATACCTGGTAATGGTGTAGGATTTTTACTTCCAGGTTTATGATGTTCAGCTTTTGAATGAATTCTTTGATATACTAAATTACCTTTTAAAAAAAATCATACATTAAAAACAAAAGAGGAGGAAAAACTACTCTAATTCATAATAACACTATGTAAATTGCATAATAATTGATCAAAACTTTTCAAAATGGAGATTTGAAAAATAAAAACTTTAAAAAATGCACATATATTACAATTAAACAACTTGATAATAAAAAGTTACACAGAAATTTTTTAAATCATTAGGATGTATTTGAATAAACAATATCAAATTTTTAATAAATCCTGCACAAAATACAGATTATGAAATATTTTCTTACTTATTATTACGTTAAAAGTAAATTTTACAATATATGTTTCATATTTTTAAATACTAATTCTTTCCATCTAATTATTTATTTCAATCAAATAATCAAAGGTGAATAAAAATATTTTTTGATTTGATTAATATTTTTCTTCAAGTAATGGCAATGTTTTCTTTTTTTAAATCTTCATTTTTAGTGGTAAGAAGCAAACAAAGATAAATAAAGGTAAATTATTTAGCTTATTATAAAAAAGAAGGAAGATAAAAATAAATTATTTACTTTATCAAAAATATAGATTAAAATTTTATTTATGGAATATCCATATATATATATACAGGAGAAAAGCAACTAACTCACTCATCATGAGATATACTAGACATACAGATTTAAAATTTGGCAGGCATGCTTCCATTGTTGAATAGAGATCCACTAAGAAGAGGTCTGAGGAAATTGACTCCCAAGGGTGGGTTGCAGGGATATTATAAAAAAAATTCCCATTTTTGAACTGTAAGACCTACAGGCTTCAAATTTGGCAAGTATGCCTCTTTTGTTGAGTAGAAATCCACTAAAAATTGTTTTGTGAAATTTAACTTCCAGGAGGAAGGAGGGTTGCGGGGTAAAAAGGATAAGTATACTTTAATTTTAGAAATTCAAGTCCTTTTTTTTATGAATCAAGAGGTTAAGGCTATAAGAATGTACTTGAATATAATAAAACGCTTCATCCCAATGAATACAATAAAAAGCTTAATCCTGGTACTTAGATATCAAAAACTTTAATATATATACATATATAGCTAAGCAACATAATGAAATAACCAACAAAGCAAGTAGGTAATGGCTAATTAACAATAAAGTAATATAACAAAGTAATATGTAGAAAATAAACATGTATTCTGGAATAGTGAGATATAAAAAATATATTCATGTATTAGTAAAACAATGCTTTAATACTTAGATTTAAAAAAGATTCAAACTTCTGTATAGGTTTTTACAGGAGGATATATAAAGTATTAAAACTGAATTCTGTTTCATTCCAAGGTTTTGAAATTCAGTTCAGTGAAAATGCAAAATCATATCATGTTACATAGATTAATTAAAAATAATTTTTATTGATCAGTTATTAATGATAAAATTAATAATCATTTCTATATAAAAGAAAGGAATTTAAAAAATTTACATTTTACCAAAAAAATTTCCAATACCTATACTAATGTGTATTTAAAGATTGTACAAAAAATAATAATACCAAAATTATCCAAAATATCCGTAATAAGGACAAATTTGCTGGGATAAAACTGAATGGCAGCAGTATCAACCAATAATTTTGCACTCTAAAAGAAAAATCACATTAAGATATATATATAATTCTTACATAAACACATTAGATAAAATAAATAACAGAAATTTATTATGAGTATAATAACAAAATTCTGTGAAAAAAGGGGATACAAGAACAGTTTCAAAAAATCTTCTATTTTAAAAACCAAATTTCAGAAATATTTTAAGAATTTTAAAATTTTTTTACATTTAAATAAAATTTTGAATTTATTATGCATTAATATTAAAACATTTACATTTTTAATGAATACATATTATATTAAATTCAATAACCTGAAATTCCCAACAGCAATTAAAACTCTTTCAAGACGTAAAAACCATATAACTTGTTTTAAACACTTTTAATTACAAAATTGTTTAAAAATTATTAAAAACAAATATTTTAAAATAATACATGTTAAATATTTCATTAAATATAAATATTATAAGTACCTGAATTCCAATTTTTAGAGCTTTCACACGTTGATCTTGCTCCCATGATTCTCGCAAAGCTTGATTCAATTCCTCAATTCGATTAACATATTCTTGCTGAGTTAAATTTAGCATCTCTTTAACAGATCCCTAAAAAGATGACACACATTACTCATACTGAAATAACTTGAATAGAAAAATTGAAAATGCAAAAAAAAATTCAAGCATAATACAAAAAATGAGGCTAATTTAGTTATTAGCATAATAATAGATTACTTCATAATTTCAAAGCAATGAAAATATAAAATAAATGTATAAATTATATGAAATTAATAATGATAATTACCTCCTCAAAGTCATCAAGCTGTTCCAGTCTTGTTTTAACTTTATCACTGACAGAGCTGGGAGCTTTTCCAATAACTATAACAAACAAATATTTAAAATATATGGCACTTCATGACACTGTCAAAATTAGTCAATAATTAGAAGTACAATAAATGCATAAAAACATAAATATTCATAGAAATTTGTAAATTCATTTCAAGAATACCTTCAACTCATACCTTTTTCACCACCTGATAAGAAACTTGTGGCAATAGACAATTTTTCAGATGTTGTGTATTTGCTTAATATTGCTACTTTCTTTGTTGACCATGGTTCAAAAGTATCATCTAATCGACATTTCCTTGAAGCCGATATTTCTTTCTAGAAAAAAAATGCTTATTTCACTTAATGTTTTCATCATTTTGACATGCATAAATCTGCTGAGAGTGAGAGTTATATTGATGTTGCATTATAAAGCAAACACAAGAGCTACTGGTGATGGACCTTGTAATTTTGAGCCTTGGTCAAATGATGAGAACAAACCAGAGATGGCAGCCTCTCTCTGAACTACCACACCACACCTATGTGAGGACATTGGGCCTTGACAGATTTAACGTGCATGGGTCCCCACAACAGGGTGGATCTTCAGTAGCACCAGGACTTGAATCCACAACACTCTGGGCACATATTCATGACCATAACCACTAAGCTACATAAATCTGTACTTGCTAAATCTATACTTGCATAAATCTTTTATATTTAATTTAAGTTTAATTAAATTTTAAAACCTTTCACCATACTAGTATAGAGACAAAATATCTGAATGTGGATTAATAGCATTAAAAAATATGATTAAAAAAATTAAAACAGAACGAATGAAAAAAATATATAATCATTTAAAATTTACAAAACAGATATTTACAGCTCTTTCATGCTCTTCAGCCATTTGACTAAGAGGATCCAGTCCAGCAGCAAATTGTGAAAGTGGATCAATTCCATCTAGAGCAGAACTCAAAGGGTGAAAAGTTGTTAAAGGATCAGATATTGTTTTCTTTGGAGTGCTAGACAATGAAGACGAAGCACTACTTGTATTACTTCCTCCATAACGCTGTTTTATTTTTCCTTCTTGCACCTATGAAACACAAACTCAGATTAGATAAATTCAAATAAAAAATTAAATATCATAAAAAGAAATGGTGCTTGGGTATTATCGCAACAATCAACAATGTTCAAGATAACTTGCCAAGTTGGCAACCCAAATTTCGCATGTGTCGTATGTGCTGAATTGGTAATCATGTGCTTCATTTCATATAATGTTGCCAATAAGTTGCAATAATACATTAAGTACCAAATAAAACTTAATTTCTATTTTCCCAATTAGTTAATCCTGTTATAGCATATTAATATCATAATAGATTAGCAAAATGAACTACTAATAATTTTGCATTGTGATTTACAAAATTTTTAAAAACTTTAACTGTTGACAGTAAAAGATATTTTCTGCAATGTTAATTTTTATTTACAATACCTTCATATATTGACATCACTCTATTCTTCTAAAAAAATTTAGTATTTCCGTTTCACCAGCATAGGCAATAAAGTCACCAAGAATGATACAACCTACGCCAAACGGAATATTCCTGCAGATGACCTTTTACCACAACATTTTCAAAACAAAATGCTGTTTTTTCTTATCAGTAACATCTTTTTCATAATATATCGAAAATGGATGAAAAACCAATGAGAACAAGTAATTATTTACATTTGTTTATATATATATTGCATACTGTCTCCAATAAAGCTTACAATAATATCAAAAGAATACCTGTATATCAATTTTGCCCTAAATTTTTTTAGTTTTATTCATATATTTGTAATTAAAAATTTATAAACTTTTAATTAAAATAAAAAATGCATTTAGATTATATAACAGAAGAATGTAGTTTTTAAAGGTATTTAAATGTAAAATAAAATGGATAAAGCAGATAACTTCTTGGTGTATAATTGACCAAAACAATTTTTCAAGGCAATGTACAAAAATTGTAATAGATGAAACCATTTGATCAACTAGTATTTTTTAATGCTGAAAAAAATACTTTCAAAAGAAATTAACCAAATAATTTATAAATGATTAAAGCAAACAATTCAATAAAAATAAAAATTAAAAACATTTGTTCTGCATTTAAAGAGTTATTGATAATTGATTGAATAGGCACAATAGAAAATAATACATCTTTTAAATGCAAATTTCCTTACTGTAATAGTAGATGCCTTTAAAGGATGGTCAAATACTTCTTCCTTTTTAGAAACCCAAGAATTTTTGACATCATAGATTTTTGGGACTGCATGCCTAAAATATGTAGCACAATAAGACAGGTATTAGAACATTCATGCTAGTATATATTCAATTGATTCATTAGCAATTTCTTACTATTTTTTCAATATCTCTGATAAAGGTGTAGGTTTGGCTTCAGTGACATTAAAACACAACTCTACCCAATAGATACTACAGGTCTTTCTACCATTCATTATAATCTAAAATGCATATGTGATTTTTTGCATTACCATAGCTAAAATCTAGTGACAACTAATAAAACTATTTCTTTCCAATTTAAAATTAAATTTTTTTTCTACATCGTGAATTCATAAAGTCAGATTGAAACTATAAGAATGTTACATATTCCCCTTTTCTTTTAATATATTCATTTTTTTAAATAGTAATGAAACCTGACGAAACCTAATTGTTCATTACATAATTTGAATTCTTAAAAAGTTATTAAAAAATACATTTTAATAGTTCAAAATACTATACTCTTATAATACGTAGGTATTTTTACATTGTTCACCACAAAAATTACGAAATTGGCACCTGTATCTTGCCAAAGCACTAGTCAGAATTATTTCACGAAATATTTGTTTTACAATTTACAAAAATAGTCCCTTAAGCAAGACAATATATCAAACAAATAAACCAGAATGAAGCTTTTTTTTTTCAAAAAAATTCTTAATAAGATGCTTTAAGACTTGACACAATTTTTGTTTCTTAAAATTTCTGGCTTTTACTTTAATTTGAATTCATCACAACAGAAATTTTTTACATACATTACAAAAGCTTTTCAATTATATCTGTATCAAATGAAAAATTCTATTCAAAGTAAAAACACAACTTTCAAGTATTTAGAAAATTTAATTAATATGAGAAATTTGGATCAAAACAATTTAAAAACTATTCAAAGCAGTGAATTAAAATCATTTTATAAAAAATTGTTTGTTTCATATATATACAATTGTGTATCAAAAATTTCCTTCCAATCTTTCTCGCCTTTATGTTGCGAATTTTAACAATACAAACAATTGTACTGGATTTATAATTATTTGCAACTCAATAGCACCTGACAATATTTATTTTACCATTCAAGTGCCATTTTAAGCAGAGGCGTTGTTTATTTACATAGAATGTGAAACAAATCTCGGAAGTATACAACCGATAGGTTAAGTTTAATTGTATATTTACTACTTTTTTTCGAACCCGATGTAATTTATATTTAGCATAATTTAATAAAATTGGTGTATTAAATAATTTTGTATTTTGTTTTAAATTTTTAGAAGTAATGTGTATTTGTATTTGTGTTTCGTGAAAAATACTTTTAGGATTTTAAATTAAATAACGAAATAAAAAATTTCATACTGAAAATGTGGCATGCAGTTAGTTGATCTGAAGGGTAGAAAGAACCGATTTCCGTGTTTGTATACATTTTCGTTCGTTGTGTTCGGATTGAATAATTAATTTTAATGGATTTTCTGCGTTCATAAATGTGTGAAAAGTTTAAATTATAGAAAACTCCTTAGATTTCTCTAGTTGTAAGCTATGTCTCAAGCAGAAAACGTCAATACTGATTTCCTACCCATAATTTATGATATAATTCGGAGGTAATTTCGAAAAATTCTTATTCAAATTTTAGTTTAGTTGGTTCACAAAATGTTATTGTATTTGCTATTGTGAATGAATTGTGTGTTTTATTTTTTTCTATTCTATCAATACGTAAACGGAGAAATTTTCAAATTCATTTGGAACTTTTTCTAGTATTATTAAATGCTGAGCATAAATCTTTCAAACAAATTATTAACTCTTGTTAAACAAGATAGTTAATTCAAAGTCTGAGTGGCCGCTCTGATGAAATCGAATCTTTTAATTTTTCTGTATGAATATCAATTTAATTGTGTGATTTGTGAATTCTGAAATCAAAAATTGATTAAAATTCCAAAGAATGCTTGAACCTTACAGAATTTCCCAAGGAACTACAAAGAGTATTAGTACTTTTACATATTAAGTTAATGTAAAAGTACCAATAAGTTAATATGTAAAAGTACTAATGAGTTAATATGTAAAAGTAACCTGTTTAATTTTCATATATAGACATTTTTTTCAACTTTCAAAACTCTTTTGGCTTATATTGTTTGGTTGTTAAAGGTAATATACTTTTCATGTTTAAAAAATGTATTTCTAATAATGCTGATGATTTTATTTTAGGATAGTTAGGTTAATTAATATAAAAGTTCATTTTATTTCTGTTATGTCATTAATGTAATACTAACAGACTTATGTTAATGCATTAGGATTTTTTTTAACCTAACTTAACTTTTAAACTAACTTTTTAACTTGTTATGTAATCAAGGGACTTGTATAGGTGGAATAAATTTCTCTGTTGCAGTCAACTAGTACTCAAAATATTTAGAATTTTTAAGAATTGAAATTGACAAATTATAGCATAACATGTATTGAATTTTATATTTGTTGAATAAAAATTGTACAAGTTAGGATAATATTTTTGAGTACAAACAAAAATTTGCAATGAAATTAACTCTTACCTAATTATATGAATTAATACCTAAGATATCTAAGAATTTTTACACATGCTCAAATACAAGAACTTGCATCATAGCTGGTCTTATTATCTGGATAATAAGACGTTAAAAATTCTTCTCATCCTTTAGCTAGTTGTGAGTATCATTCATTTTAGCGTGTTTTCATCTCACCTTTTGGAGAAAACATGTTTTTCTTTTTTATTTAAGAGAGTTTCTTTTTCATTACCCGGTGCATTTTAGCAAACAGAATGCTGTTTAGTATAAAGCATAAATATTGACATAAAATCATACAAAGCTCAATAAACTTTGTTTAAAAATAATTCTATTTTATTTCCTAAAAATAATGTATGAAATAGTGAAACAAATTCCAATATTCATGTCATGTTGTTGTTAAGCTAGTATAAATTACAACAAAACAGAATTTTGAAAAGTAAAATAGGCAAAAAAAGTTTGTACTATTGCAACAATGCCAACTTTCAAGGTACCTCGCCAAGTTGGCAACCTTGATTTCGCATGTGTCCTATGTGCTGAATTGTGGTAACCATGTGCTTCATTTCATATAACGTCAGCTATATGGTTGCGGTGATATGTAAGTACCTGCAACCATATTGGTGACATTTCATGAAACAAAGCACATGAATGCCAATTCAGCTCATAAGACACATGTAAAATCTGGGTTGTCAACTTGGCGAATTATCTTGAACTTTGACATTGTTGCGATAATACATAGCAGATATTAGGTTTCACAAAAAGTGTTTGTTTTTTTTATCTTTGAAATGAAAATTTTAAAAATGCTTGCTTAAAAAAATTAACTTATTTTACCTTTTTAAAAAAAAAAATAATACTAGTATTTTCTGATTTTTTCTGAGCAAATCATCTGTTATAAAACAGCATTAATACCTTATTGTAAAAAAAACATTTATTTTCCTATAAAATTAGAACAATATCCTTTTTAGATCTAGAACTATTCAAATCAGTACTTTTGTACTAGTATACCAACCATTTTTTCCAAATGCCATGATATGCTGCCAATAATAAAACATTCCCACATATGCTCAAGCATACTAACCTTGTTTATAAGATCTTTTTTGGCTTAAAAGAATTAAATTTTTGGACTTTGCTCCTAAAAAAAGAGAATCCTGTGAAGTACAGAGACAACTCGAAAAGTAACCTGCAAATTGCTGTAAAAAACCGACCGGGACGGGGGGGGGATCTATTTACATATCTAAGGGGGTACAAACTCTCCTGAGTTTTTCATCATAATCTCCCCCATTATTAAAGCACTTGGTGTACCATTTTATCAATTCACCTTCTGTATAAAAAGCGACCGCCTGCAATTTAAACTAGTGTGTCACAGCATTTTTAAGTTCCTCATTGTCAGCAAAATGTTAACCCCCATGAGCCACTTCATTGTAGTGAACAGATGGTAATCAGTAGGAGCCAAGTCCAGGCTGTAGGGAGGATGTTGAAACACATCCCATTTGGAATTTGTGCAAAACCTCTCATGTTCTTACAGCAGTGTAAGTGCAAGTGTTATTGTGCAGAAGCACAACCCCAGAACTCAGTAAACTGTAACATTTGTTCTGGGTGGCTCTTTTCAGTTTCTTCAATGTGCAACAGTAAACTTCGGAATTTATTGTTGTCATGAATTTGATAAGCAAGCTTCCTCGAGCATCCTAAAAGAAGGGTAACCATCAGCTTCCTCTCTGACAAAAGTTTGACGGGCTTTCTTCAGCCGGGTTGGAGAACCTGTATGGCCCCATGCCATAGACTGTTGTTTTGTCACCGCATTGACATGCTCTACCAAAGTTTTGTGGCCAATCACTATTCTGTTCAAAAAGACCTCCCCATCCATGCGGTACCGGGAAAGAAATCCTATAAGGCAGCACCCATTCGATTGGTTTTGTGGATCTCCGAAGCATTTTCGGTACTCATTGAGCACAGAACTTCTAGTAGCTTAATGTTCCTGTGACTGTCTCATACAGAACTGTCCGAGAAATGTTTTGAAAGTTGGGAAATTGTAAAATTATGGAGCAAACTATTTTTTTCATTGATTTTCTTTGATGAGATCAGCACTCACTACAGATGACCTTCCACCTCGTGATACCTCATGGAGGTTTGTTCTTCCACCTTCACTCATAATGTTTGGCTCATATACAGCACACAATTCACAATGGATATCCGCTGCTGACAGTTTTTTTGGCCCAAAGGAATCTTATCACTCCTTGCTCCTCACATTTTGCGGAATTTTCTATGGTGGCACACATTTTGTTTTGTTATAACTAGCAAAATACTTGGCCCTACAACACTCACTCACCAACTGGAAGCTTACTGAATCAGAAATTGCTCATGCATTCGATTGAAAGCGCTCCAAATCGCATACTTCCAGCACAACGCCCAAACAACAGTTAGTTTCTGAATTGCCCTCGTATTTCAAAGTTAAAGGGGTAATTCAATTTAAAAAAGTGTTAATGGACACACTATATGTATTTTTTAAAAAAGCCAGCACTTCAATAAATAGTGTAGTTTGACATTTTGCTTGCTTAAAATTTAACTATGTTGTTGTTAAGAGATTTTATGTTACAAAATGCAATTTTAATTTAGTTATCCATTCAAATGTTACCTCAAATTCTTTGCCAATTTCTTGGTTGTTGGTCTAGTATGTAAATACTTAGATACTTACATATTATCATAACCATACTAGCTACATTTTAAGAAACGAAGCATATGGTTCCCAATTCAGCTTGTAAGACACATGCAAAATTGGAGTTGCCAACTTATCTTAAACATTGGTATTGTTGTGATAGTACGCAAGTACCATACTTTCTAATCTTAATTTCTCCTTCTCCAATGATACAAGAAAATACTGTTAAAAATTTCTTTCAAGTTTTGCCAAATAATATCATTAATATTTTCTTAATTCATTTTGTTTCAAATTATGTAATATTTATAAGTGAAAGGCAGTGAAATGCTGGTGTCAGGATATAACATGGTTAATACATGTTATATGAGACTTTTTATTTATGAAATTACTTATGTATGTACATAATATAAATCAGGGCGCAATATGTACCATGTTGTATCAAAACCGTGTTATATGAAACTCAAGGCAATGTGTACCATGTTATATCAAAATCAAGTCTAAAGGTGTAAAATTTTATGATAGCTGAAATTTTGTTCAAATAAAACAATGAAGAAGTAAGTTAACTTAAAGTTCTTAATCAAAAATATGAAATACAAAAATTAAAAGTACATCAAACAATATAAATAGCTTATTTCGATCACAAAATAAATTTTCATCTTCACTCTCATCAAAATTTACAGCTAATCTATTTTTTTTCCCCTCAAAGTTGGTTGAAACTTCTCTTTACTAGTTATTTCTACATAATTACAGAAGTTGTTCGACATAATTGCAATTACTTGTCTGTTTCGATTTTGAAATTATTTCAATTTCTTTATACAGATCTAACAAACTTAGTAATTCGTTTTTAAATTATCTGCTCTATGTTCTTAAATGGTCTCTTTCAACAAAAAATTCTCATTTACTTCAATTAAAAATTTATTCAAGTTCTGTGTAGTGTAATATTGAAGCCGTGTTTTACAAGTACCATGTTATATGAAGGATGCCTGCACTTATAGACTGTCATGGATCAAAAGTTTCATTCTCTTATTGATTTTTTTAATCATAAATAATAGTTCAATTTGTATAGCAGATGACTGATTAATGCTGAAGTGGCTTAAGTAATTTTCATACATGGAGATAATAAATTTCCATGAGTGTTTAGAATTTCTGTGTGAATCAAATAGTACGCTTCTGAACATCAGATAATCTAATATGTGCATACTTGTTATTTATAATAAATTAGAATTGTAATTTTCTGTTAGTATGAAAAAATCTTCAGTTGAATGTAAACTTCATCACATGCATGTTTAAAAGTAAGAAGTATGATACATGAACATAAAAGCACTTAATAAGTATGTCATTATATATAAACATATTTTAGCTATGTAAAATGACTTTTATGAAGATTTGAAGCACATTGCTGGTTTCTTATTCGAATGTGTTTCATAAACATATAGCAACAAATAATTTAAATTATAACAAATAGAAAAATGAAGTTTCTTCCTTGTTGAATACAGCTTTTTAATCCCTGACTCTTAGCCAAAGAAAAAAGTTTAAACCATTGTAGATATATTTTTATTCAACCTTGTCTTAATGGGCCATTTGAATAAAGAAGTTATTCTAATAGAACTTATTATATGGCATTCTTGTCTCTAATCTGCTGTCTTTTCAAGCAGACACCTAGTAGCTGTTTTAGGGGCTCTGCTGCAATTTATTATTTTAATTAAAGTGGAAATAAAAAGAATACATTTAAAGAAGCTATAATAATGTGTTTAAACAGAAATCTCACAGGGAAATGCTATATATGAACTTCTAAATTCAAATTGATACTAATTATTAATGGAGAAAATATGTAGGTAAAAAAAATTCAGGATGAAGATTGTTTTAATTTTTTGAAAGTATAAAAGTTATCCTTAATTATTAATATTAATTAATAATTATAATTTACTTCCTTTAAGAAATATTTAACAAAAATAAAAGTACCAGTATGAACTTGTATGGATTTTTTCAAAATTTATATAAAATAAAATTTTAATTCATAAAATGTTCCCAAGTCAAAAAATGCATTCCTTAAAAATATCAGTTTATCTCCTAGTATTTTAAGTTGTACTTTTTTCCCCATAAATTTGTCAAATTATGTTTATTTTAATTATGTTTATTTTTTATTTTTACCCTTTTCATATTTTCCAGTATTGAAAAAGAAACTTATGAAACTACACCAAAGCAACATGAAAATGCTGACACTAACTTGAAAATCCCTGAATTAAGAACCAAGCTACAGCAGTGTCGAGAACAGATTCAAAAACTTCCAGGTATTGATTATACAAAAGAGGAACAGTTAAGAAGATTGGAAGCTCTGCGTGAACAGTTGATTCAGAAGAGGCAACTTCTCTTGAAATATAAAAACATGTGCCATTTTGATAATCCTAAAATTTAAATAGTTGCAAAAAAAAAAAAAAAAATGCTGACTAAAATGTGTTTTAAATTATTTTCAAGACACTTAATAAAATTCCAGTCTTCATTTTTCATAAATAATGTCAAAATTTTTTGTACAGTCTATGATAAAAATTTTGAATACTTCCGAAATAAAACTGAATATAAGAATTCAGTTGTTAATCTTGATAATAATTTGCTAGAATCTAAAATTGGTGGACCTGGATATTCTTTTGTTATCAAAGAACATGATATTCAACTAGAAGAACATTTCAAGCATTTAACTCATCGAGAGAATGTGATGAAACTTTCAGCTATTGAAGTTAAAGACCTGTTATTTTTAATGGCTAATATAAGAATAGATACATCAAAATATGCCACTATTCTGAAACATTTAGATGAGAAATGTGCCATTAGTGTTGAAAGATGGTCATTGGATCTCGCTTTTTATGTTCTAGATGCTTGGTTCATAATTTGGGGGTCAAAAGTGTTTAAAAAGCATTATTATTCAGCTATCACAAGTCTATGGGGAAGAAGAATGAAAAAGTGTTCAAAATTCAATTTAATATTAATGTTATATTTTATTGGCTTGAGTAAAAATTCTCCTCCATTCTTGATGGAATCAATAGAAGAAAGAATGGAAGCTTATGCGCCTTACTTTTCCGATGAAGAGTGGGCTGTTGCCTGCTTAAGTTTTTTTAAGACTAGTACTCAAATGAACTCCAATTTGCTTCTGAAACGGGCTTTCCAAGCGTTAGAAAACCTTATTTTAAAAAATGACCGTTTCAATGTTATTAGTATACTCAAATGTTTTCGATTGTCCAAATATTATGATGAAAGATTATGGGAGATTTTGAAAAGATATACTTTGAATGAGAGTAATACATTTACATTTGTGGAATGTACTAATTTTCTTGCAACCTTTGCAACACAAAATAAGTACGAGAAGGAGCTGTTTAGTTGTCTTGAAGCAAGAGGACTTCAAACCCTACAAAATGAAATAAATTCACTTTCAGAAGATGAGTACAAAAATATTAAAACTCATCCTTCTCTTAAAAGTAGGGTCAAAGATATAGCAAGATTATTGTGGGCTCTGACCAGCATGGGACATAATATCAAAGAAGAAACAGTAGATTTTTTAACTGATACTATCAGACAGCGTTGGAAAATGGGTGAGTTTGATAAACAAGTGCATATTTTAATTGATTACCTGCAATCATTATCTTTAATTGGACATTATCCACATGATATTTTATCATATGTATTACAGGCATCTACTTTAAAAAAAATTCTTTATTTAAATAGGTCTAAACCTAAATATCAACTTTATTTTTTACAAAGAAGTACTCAAATCGAAGCACCTAATGTTGAAATTTATATGAAAAACATGTTCAATCCCATCCCTAAAAGTTTAGATAAAGACATCAAGGAAAGAAAGGGTTTCCAAACATTTATAGATATTTTAAATAAGACTTCAATTCAAAATTATAAATGCTGCTATTTCATGCCTCATATTATGATTTCTGGTATAATAGTTGAATGTAATAAATCTGAATTGTCAGAGGATGACCTAGCTAAAAATTTTACTATGTTACAAAAATATCTCAGAGAAGGAATTATTTCAAGTCAAATGAAAGATTTTTTAAAAAATAATAGAGACTACATTTGCTTGGAAATAATAGATTCATCAGTATGTGTTAACAGCTCAACAGAACCTATTGGATTAATGAGAACCAAAATTCGACAGTTAAAAACATTGAACATGAAAGTTATTGCACTAACTACAGATGAAATAAATAAATTGGCTTCAAAAGACGTATCTAAAGATTGTGAAGATATAAATGATATAATTAAATTATTATAAAAATTGTTTTTCAATGTCAATGTAATGTTTCATGTAATAAAATAGAATTTTTTTAAGTTTTGTCTTTTTAAAATAAGTACTTGCATGAAGAAAAAAAATTATTTAGATAAGAGATTTGAAGTGGCGCTCTTTTCCAATAGGACAGAACCCAGGACCTTTGGATCTAAAACCGAGTAACTTAACCACTACAAAATGATCACCATGGTGCGGAGGTTGTTACTGGCTTATATAGATTATATCACTACAGATTTAATTAGTGGGAAGGAATTGCTTTTAATAATAACTTTTATTTCAATACAAAATTGTATTTTTAAAAATTCATATTTGAATATTTTCGGAGCATATATGTATTAAATAAGCATCAATTACATTCACCCAATAGTTTAATTCACAGATTATCTTCAGAAATGTCAGTTCACTTTTCAATAGTGGCAATTTTGATTCTTTGTGGATTTTAAAATTTAAACTCTATAAATAATTCTTGATGTTGAAAATAACATTCTATATATAAAAAATATATATTCTAATGGAAAGCTTTAACTTGTATACAAATACGGATTTTTTTTTAAAAAATAGAATCTTGTAACTATTTTTTTTTAATTTAGAGCGTGCATTTCTTTCTCAGATGTCTTTTTTTTTTTTTTTTTTTGGAGAAAGGGATACAATAAAGGCCTCATGTATGTAAAAACTGCTTGTAAGAATATTACAAGGTTTGCTCACTTTCAAAATTATGTATATCTTATTAAACAAGAAAAATCCAGTTTTTACTTAGAATTAAATAAGAAAGTAATTTATATAATCTTCATAATATTTAAGAAATTTTATTTTTCCAGCATAAATGTATTAACACTGGGGAAAATTTACTAGGTGAAAACTTTGTTCTTGTGCTGGGAAGACTACAAAAAGAAATATGATGAGATTCAGTCAAAATCTTAAAAATATCGTTAGAATTTATCATTCAAGAATGCTTATAAATGTCGCACAAAAGCTATTGGTGATGCACCTAGTAATTTTGAACCACAGTCAAGTGATGAGGACACCATTCTCCAAACTTGCACATCCACGTGAGACCTCTGTGTCATGACAAATTTAACATGCATCAACCCCTTTACGTGCTGGGTTTTCAATGGCATCAGGACTTAACAATGCTTGCTACGAGTTCATGACTATTAAGCTCACAATTTATGTGCATGTAATAAGTGGACTCTTGAAATGTCAAAATAAGATATTTATTAATTTAAAGTTTAATAAAACCACACTAATTATATTTAAAGTAACAAATTCATTATCAAATTTATCTCAATGTTTAAAAATATTAACATAATTTCAATTACATTTGTAAAACAATGTCTTTTAATATTATCAGTGTTCAATAGTTTTTTTCTTTTTCCTTTTATTTCTTGGCCTGGAGCTGGTTTAATATATCACCCAAGATAAAATTTTCCCATAGTTGCATATTAAATGTGATTAACTTCAAAATTAAAAATTTATTTTTTTGAAAAAGGTTCACCTTTACACAAAAAAGTTAATTTATATGTTGTATTTGTTTCATTGCACTTTCAAATTCTTTTTTAAAAAAAACATATTATATTTCTTTGCATTCCAGATAAAAGCTACATTTATTAAAAATCTTTCCCCTACCCTTCCTATTTAAAATCAGCAATGGGAAAATTGTTTGGTGGAGTATTTTTCACAAAAAGCTATCAATATGTCTCAAGTATTCAAATTACAGAGCATTGATTTTTGAAAATAAATGTGAAATTACAAGAATAATGCGCTAGGGAAAAAAACTGAAATTTTACAGGAGTGTATGCTTTGATTAATGTTAAAAGTTTAACAAATGCAATATATTATATTTCAAGTATGATCCGGTTTTCAGATGCAGTTTTATTTGAAAAAAATACAATCCTTGACTTTCAAAGTTTTTTATCAATATATATCACATTGTCAAGCATTTAAACAATTCAAAACACTATTTTATTGCTTCTTGAATTTTTGACTATGAAATAATGTGATCCCAAAGGAATAAGTATATCTCATATACAAAAGGCAACAAAAAGATATATAATACTTGTTCACATTTAAAAAATGATGCAGATACTAAACAAGGTGTTATTTATATGCTATTACAACCTGTAAAAATATTTTAAAAACCCTTTACATTTCAACTTTAATACTTATTTCAGGAATCTATAAAAATTGAAGGCCTTGCATACTGGAGAACAAAGTTTTCCATGTAATTTTTTTTTCAAACAATTAACTGAGTCAAATATTTCTCTTTCTCTGAATATCCAAGAAATAAATAACATTTGGCAGGATTTTATTGATCTTCTAAAAATTGATGAGATGAAATCTAGGAATTTAATACTTGTTTTCAACCATTATTAAAAGATAAAGATGCAAACAATTCAATGCAGCCCCCCCCCCCTCCAAAAGGAAACTTTATAAATTATCCTATTTAATAGGCACTGTGTACTTTTAAATGACATTACTTTTGTGTATCACTTATTCCTACTGCAATAAGAAAATACCTTTTTTCTTACAAAGCTATTGAAGGAATTTTGATAATTCCTCAATTACAATGATAACTTTTTAAGCAAAAGGAAGATTTGAATTTGTTTCTCAGTAATTGTACTTCTCCCAAGGTTCATGTACAATTCTTTGAGAACCATACTATAAAAAAAAAATTTTTTTTTTACCAAATAATTCTTTTAAAAAAGATATCCTTTAATAAGCATACTTCCATACCCTAAATTTCTCAATTTTCAATATCTATCTACTATTTGAAAGAGCAAAACTGGCATTCTAAGAATAAATTTTTTCATATCTCGGGAAGCTTCCCAGAAACTGATGCCATGCTAAAACAATGGTAGCTTGTGGGGAATAATGGTATAACTAGAGAATTGCAAGTATGAAAATTTATTTCATACAAAAACTTACCAAATGGAATGAGTTTCAAAATTCTCATATAAACTAGTATGAAAGTATAAGATATGAGATTTTTGTTTTTAGTAGATCATAATATGGGGTGGCTTTTTATTCTACTTAACATTAAATTCCATTCTAATTATTCAAGGTTCATATAAAATATTTCACCTTAAATTTTGAGTAATGAACATGACTAAGATAATTATGCAATTAAAAAAAGGTTTCATGAATAACATCTAAAAGAAAAATACTTTTATTAGCTTTCAAAATAATAGTCACTTTTAACAAAATACAGCTGGAATTTATAATGCTTTTGGAAAGTGTGAAAAGATCTTGCTAAAAATTAAGCAAGGGATTGTCATACTACAAAAATATACGACTTTGATAACAATGAAGGCTGTAGTAGCATTGTGGTTTAAGTTTTGATATTGGCAATGACTGAGTGAAATCGTGTAGGATCAAGTCTAGATTCAACCAGATTATCCTATAAGACACTAAAGATACATATCAATAGAAATGTATCTGAAAATCCCCCTGATGTTGTGTGAATACAAACAAATACCTGTTGATTTTTACATGAAGAAAATGTGTATGGAGTAGGATACACATACCATGTGAAGTTTTCGCTATCCAGTTCCATACAATTCCAGATGAACATAAAAGATATGTTTTAGCACTCATTTCAAAATTTGATGTTCACACATTGCAATTAAAAGCAATTATCTCATTGATAATACATAAAGAGTTCACTTTATAGATCCCATAGATTTCCTCCACATTAATCTTGGACATTAAAAACAAACATTAAACATTTAAATACCCAAAAGAAAATACATTGCATTTTTGTAATATAGTAGCAATAGAAGTACATCAAGAAAAATGTTCCATACCAATTGCACCAACAAATACAATTGAACTAATTCATATGTTGATTACATTTTGAAATACACTTTTAATGAAGGAATGAAAACGTATTTATTTTGGTCTCACCACCTTACAATACCCTAAAACAACAAGACTCATTAAAGATTTAATCTATACTTTTTTTAAAATTTTATGCATGCATTTATACTGAAAAAAATTTACACATTAAAAATTATTTTTTGCTAAATAAATCTATATTATATTCTTGACAAATGTTTCAATTTTCTGTTGTGCATCCATTTTACAAATCAACATTAATTGTATGAAAAAGAAATTGCAGCTTATTAGCCTAAAATTTATAAATTTTGGTCTCAGACTTAGAAGATATTTAAAAGCTTTTAATCTCCATTGAAATATTACAAAGTGTTTCAAAATAACCCAGAGTTTAAAATTATGTGGGATAAATGCATTCAGAGACTTTCAATCTATTTTATCTTTTTCCTCTGTCTTTATTGTTCAACCCATTAATTGCCAATCACAAGATAATTTCTTAATAAACACATATGTGCCAAGATTGCCAACAATGAGATATTTCATATTATGCGCTCTAAATTTAGATTGATAACAATAAAATCTTGGTACCTATATCAGACAAGACTCTCTAAATGTGCCTGGTAGTGAATGGGTTGATGTGGAATAATGAGATCTGAGGTTTACCAATTCTAATTGATCAAAATACTCACATATTAGAATGTGAAAAATCAGGTTGGATATTATCATATTTCAAATTCACCTATAGTATATTATGTGCTTCATCTGATATTAAATGCACAAACTTTTTAAGAATAAAATGATGAATATAAATTTACATACTTCCTAAAATGTTATTCATGTTAGTACTCATTAGTTTTTCTTACAAATCATGCAGTCATATCTTTAAAATATAAATAGCTTTCAATAAACTTTCGGACTTTTTTTCTTCCACAGCTATGAAAAGAATGGCAAATAAACACTATGCATACAGCATTGTTTCAAAATGCACACTTAATTTGTACAATTATAAAAGACTAAAAGGCATTTAAAAACTTTTAATCTCCATTGAAAAACATTTCAAATTGTTTTTAAATATACCCAGAATTTAGAATTATGTTCAATAAATGCATTCACCTACTATCAATCGATTTTATCCTTTCCTGTCCTTATTCTTTTACATGAATTATTTCGTTTTTGTTTTTTCCACTTAGCTAAGCCTTTACCATACCATCCTGATAAATTTGTATTAGTTCTAGTTGTATCTTCTGCATTTTCAGTTTTAATGAAATAAGTCCTGGAATCTAATTGTTCAGCATTTAACTTTAAAAGTGAATTGGTTGATGCAATATCTATTAATTTTACAAAAGGCTGTAAGCTTTGCTTTGATTCAGTAGTCCTAAGCAATTCATCATTATTTGAATGAAGGTCCGATTCATCTTCAATTGAAACTTGTACATTCTTCAGGTTTTCTTTCAAGTCTACACTTTTAAAATCGTCCTTTACATCAGTCTTAATCTTTGCCAGATGCAGTCTTGTTGTAGTGGTCATTTCATGTGGAAGCAAAGGTGTTGCTAACTTAAATATTGGATCATTTTGTCTGAAAATATAATTAAAATTAGTATTTTATAAACTAATATAAATCAAAACTTTTATGTGTCTGAAAAATATGCATAATCTACACAATTGTAGCAAATAAAGCAATATTAGCATTTATAATGTGTTAAGAATTGATTTAACTAATATCAATTCTTAACACATTATATAAATTTACTGCAAATATTAGTATATCAAATAATAATTATATATATATATACGAAGCTAGCTATTCCCCAGCTTAACTTGCCTATTGCCTTAAACAAGGTGTCTAGACATACTTAAGTAACATTGCATTAAAGGGTGAGATTTATTACACTGCCACCTGGCTGCAGACAGCAGAGTCAGTCTTCTTATCTTGAAGAAGATAAGAGAAACAGAATGAAAGTCAACCAAAAGTTGTCAAATGTTTTTAATTTAGTATAAAAAGAAATTTTGCTTACAATACATAGAAAAGAATGTGTCAAATTCTAGATAGTTTGTTCATAATTTTCAGCACTTTTATCCTAAAAAATATATTAGAAAGGAAAAAGAAATGAACAAAGATCTTTATTTTTAGTGTTCAATATGTTCTCTGTCATTTCATGCTGAGCATTTCGTAGCATATCATGAGATATATTGGCACAAGCATCAATGCTTCACTTAAATTCCCACAGTGTTGGCAGAAGGGTCACAAGATCTGCTGTTACAAATATCTAAACAGAAAAAAAAAAAATCTCAATGGGATCAACTCAGGTAAATAAAGAAGCCATTCTACACAATCACCACACTCAATAAATTGATACTCGAATATTTCCATCAGGTACTACTTTATTTTTTGTGTGGAACAGCAACATCTTATTGGAAAGTCATCAATATGTTCCAGAATTAAAACAGGGATAGATTTTCAACTAAATCAAATATGTCCTAAATAAGCTCCAAATGTTGTGCTCCAGTTAATGTGAATGTATAAAATACAGGGCCAATTAGCCTGTCATTGTTCTGCAGTAAACATTAATTGATCAGCAGTTTGACTTGTAGAATTTCTCAGAGCCCAATAATTAGTGTTCTGTTGATTGTACATTTAATTGCAGGAAAAGATGCCTCATTTGTCCTTATTACATCTTCAAAAATGCTGCTTTTATTTCTCATCGGTTCAAAGTAAAGCTAAAAAATTGTAATGTTTTTCAGCATCTTTTGTCAGTATAGATCCTACTTTGTTTATGATTTTCCAAATGCAACTTTTTGAAAGACCACAGCTTTCACTGATAAGCTCTAAAGTTTATTTGCAAATGTGTGAGAGCATATGCTAATAGATCTTTCAGTTGAACAGGTCACCCTACTTTAACCAGTTTCCTGAATTGAGGGGTCAGTTGGTCACATAACTATATTTTAAATAGTTCACAACATTTTGAGTGATCTCTCAAAATATTCATTGACCTCCAATGAAACATTTTCTATCCAACTGTACTACTGTTCATGCTTTGTGTGTTTAGGTTTACTTTAAATTAGAATTATCTTGTAATAAGACAAAATATTTGATTAATTTTCCCAAGATGATGAATTTTAAAGTAAAACTCCTTGAAATAACCTCTTTTATTGTGGTTCCTACCGAACAGGTATGACATTGCTACATATTTGCTTAACACACAAATTTTATATAATTGGCTTGTCAAATATGATTGAATTGAATTATTGCATCTTGAGAAATGAGCTAGCATAATTGACATGCAGTACACAAATCTGTTTGTAAACATAGGCAATAAAGCAGGTTGCCATGAGATTTGAATCATGTATTGAGAAGAAATTTCAATCAAATAAGAATCACATGCTGTACCATAGAACAAAGTCACCAGCTAGTCTTTAATTGAAAAGATGACTTTTCTCTTACCTCCACATTTTTTTAAGTCATGGGATTAGAGAAATGTGACCAACATATTTTACACATTCTATCCTTTGATTCATTATGCACAAGATATTTTTCCATATAAAAAAAGAGTGCTCAACAATTTTTTTCTCTGTACCTCTCATCATTTTCAATTTTACACAAACTCCACTGTTTGCAGCCAAGTGGCAGTATTTGATTTCATCCTGTAGTGCATAGACACTTAACTGTATCTAGACATCACATTTAAAGCAAAAGCTATTACAATTTTTAAATTGCTTCACTGAATTTTAGTAAGCATCCTGTGTGCTTGTGCGTATATATATAAACTGTTAAATAAATAGCTTTGTAGTTCCAAAGTATTTATTTTCAAAATTTATACTTGCAGATGAATTTTTAAAAATTTAGTACCACATAAGAAATATTTAGTCATTTTACTTGTTTAATTGATTTAAATAGCTATTTGTAGTATTTGAAAATGAAGAATAAACTTTAAAACTATCCTACATATTTAAATATTTACATGTAAAAAATTAAAAATTAGTAAAATGCTGTAAAGCAGACATACATAAAAAAAATTTAATTCCATACAAATTAAATTTTAATTTACCTTTAAATGCTTTAACATCTTATTTTGAAAAAATTGATTAAAAAACATTTAGTTATTTAATTTTTAATATATGATGAAAATATTGTCTTTATAACTTACTTTTCATATTTTGGTACCATTAACCCTAGAAATGATGCCACTTGTTTCATTACTTCATCACACTTCCCTAGTTAAATTTTAAAAAGTTTTTTAAAAAACGAAAATTTTAAATATATGAAAACACCAGATTAAAATTAGTTTTGAAAATTGAAAACTAAATTACTTCAGTTAAAAATGTCATATTCAAAATTTAATCTCAATCACAGATAACTTATAATAACAATCAATAAGAAATCTTTGTCATAAAAATAAAGATAAGGCAAAAGCTTTTTAAACAACTGGAATTTTAATAATATTCTTTTCATAAATATTTTCAGAATAATTTGCCATTAATATAGATCCTTCAAATATTAAAAATAACTAAAAAAAGAATTCCTTTTTTGTCAAATTAAGTTTGAGAATCAGAATTTAAAATACACAAATTACTATATGTACTAAATCCATGCTCAAAATTTACTTCTTATAATAGGAAAACAAATTAAGCTGAATAAAATACAAACAATTTCAATTATATTATTTAATATTGTTTTTAAACACACCATGTATTTTCAAAGTAGCCTGCGGGTCTTTAGGAGTCCATTGCAGATTTACTATGTATAATTTGGGCCTTTTATCAGATGGTCTATTAGTACTCCACAGCCCAGGATATCTTCTCAGGACCTATAAAAATATGAAAAAAATAACTCAAAATGCAGGTAATTAATATTAGCACTGTTTACATTTTCAGTAATAAAACATATGATAGTGTGTTCGAAAAGCAAATGGTTACACTTTCAAAAATGAATTAAAAGTACACAAAGATTTTTGCTTACACTTTTTAATGTTCCATAAAGAAAAGATTAAAGTTTCTGTTTAGTGAAATGCAAACTAGATTGTGCAACTTGCACATTTTGCAACATTTTCATTTCAAAATGGCTTAATTGCAAAAACAAGCACAAGTTGTAGTACGGCATATCAAATTTAAATCTGCAACACATGTTCAGTTTAAATTTTGAAGTGTCCTATAAACAATGTCAACCTCCAACATTCACAGTTTTTAGTAGCATGGAAGATTTATGATAATAGGTAGTGTATTGTCAAAAACAAAACCCGGTCACCCAAGCAGAAGCTGAGATGGCATCACTCGCATAGACTTGTGTTGCTCACGACTAATGGTGCGCACACAAAAATCATGCAGTAAAACATCGTAAAATAAACTTTTCTGTATGGAACATAAAAAACCATCTTTATTTGTAATTCAAACATGAAAGTGTAACCATACTTTTTGGCTACCTATTATTTCATACCCCCCCCCCCCCCCTCTTTTCTTGGTTTTTTTAGCCTTAAAAAATATGTTCATTGGATTTGAACTTTAACATTTATAATAATTTAGAAAAAACTGCAAATGGACTCTGAAAAAAATTTATCATTTGAGAAAACTTAGGATTTTCTGATCAATATATTATTCTCAATTTTTTTAATTATTCTTCAATAAAAATTTCAACAATAATTGAAAAATATATACATAAAGAATATTTTTAAAATATTATAATAGAAATAAACAAACATGCATGTGAATTCACAATGACTTGATAAATAATAATGAACTCAATATGCAGATTTATAAATTTAAGAAAAGTACTATACATAACTGTTACACTTGTTATACTATTACTATAGCATATTTTAATTGTCAAGATATTTTATTTTCAAAATTAAGTTATTAAAATGTCTCCCAATAAACATTACAATTAATAAAAAAAATTAAATAATTTAATATTTATGATAAATTTTACATTTTAAATATTTTGTGACTCATAATCCTTATCTATAAAAAACAATTTAATGTAATAAAAAAACATTTTTCTAGTAAAATAAAGTCATAATATTGCAAATTTTTAAAATATTGACTTATGCATTGTACATTTAATGTTTTTAGAATTACTTTTTTCAATGAAAAAATAAAATTTTTACCTTTAAACTAGTTCCAAGACAAAGAATTAAGTCGGCTTTTGATGCTGCTTTTACAGCTCCTTTCCAATTCATAGGCCATTGAAGAGTGCCTTTTTCCCCAAAATGAACTATAGTATCCTTCAATTCAGAATTGCATTTTCTACAGAAACGGCCTGTTTTATGTCTATGCAAAGCAGTTTGTTCTGTAACATCAAACAAACGCACATATTGCCTCAAAGGTTTACATTTGGGGCATACCTATAAAAAAAATTTTATTTGATCCTTAAAGATATGAGGTAAAAAAGATACATGAAAAATAGCTTAAAAAAGAACAATTATGATAAGCTATAAGACATTTTAAAAACAAAAACTTCTTGCTTAAAAAAAATTCATTTTAAAAAACTATGAATTAGTTTAAATCTTCAAAATAAGAATACACAGTTGAATGCTTTAAGGGTCCCGTAGACAGAAATTCCAACTCTAAAACGATGAAAGCGCCCTCTTCTGGAGGGGGGAATGGGCGTTCCTAAAAGAAAGGCCAAGTACTCATGAGTACTGGTCTTAATGATCGGAGGTAAATAGTTCCTTCATAAAAAATAAATTATATGCCTTTTTTTCTTAATTTTCAATATTTTCTTGACTTTGAAATAAACATTTTTTTCAAGCTATTATTTTTCCAAATTTTGCATTTACTTGATCCCATTTTCTGATGATTATGTTCTGACAGCTGTCATGATGAAAGAAAATGACGTCACAGAATCATACAAGCCTCTTCTACAACAGTTGAGAGAGGGATTGTAAGTACAAAGGGAACTCGAGACAGGAACCCCCCCCCCCCTCTTTCGCCTTCTATTTTTGTTCTTGGAGGGGGGTCCAGTTTACAACCAACTGAAGACTATTTATATGACAACTGATCCCTCTTTTACTGCCCACCCCATGGCTGTTTTCAATTACATGAAAACTGTGCCCAACATTCTAGTTGTACAAAGAAACTGCTTTTTTTCCGCTGTTTCGTTTCTGTTTTGAGGAACATCAGTTTTTCATTTGAATTTTATAAAAATATAAGTTTTAGTTAAGGTAAAAATCTTTATATATATATATATTTCTATACATTCAAAACAATTTTCTGTGATATTCTTCAATACTAAATTGCATCAAAATCCTTTTTTAAACAGTTTAATGACAAGAGAAATTTATAAAATTAATGGAATGAATAGTGTAATGTGATTTAAATTATTTTCTTTCCTGAAATATTTCAGGTCAGTTCTTTATTTCCGATTCAGTTCAATAATTTTATTTCTGATCTTAGTTCAATAATTTTATTTAAAAATTGTCATGACATGCACAAAAATCTATATAAATTTAATAAAGTATAGCATGTGAATTCACTAATGTATTAGATGAAATGCGTAATAGGGCCCTGAGCTCAGGACACCTTCATTGATCTCACCAACAAGTCATTAGCTTGCATAATTTCTCCTATAATTGAGTGTATAAATATAAGATTTATCATAGCTGTAATCTGCGCATGTTGAAAGTATTCAAACTTCTAGGAATTCCCTAAATTCTTTCCTTTGTTTGTGTATAGTGATGAATTGCAGTATTATTAAAAGTTTATATTATTTTTCAATTTTTCATTTTCTAACTTACTTGAAATAAACATCAAGTTCCATTAAATGTCTTACTGCCATCTAAAAACTATACAGGAAGCTATCTTCTTGGTCATTATTTTTATACAATATGATTCATAGTTCAATTTTCCAATGTTTACAATCCAGTATCTGCAAAGACTGATGTAATTTTGACCCTCCTCTGTTTTTCAAGTGTTTCTATTTTTAAATAATTATAATAATTTGTATTATATTTTCTTGTTTGTGCATATTCGCTTTTATTTCTGTCTATCAATATCCGTCAACGAACCTGGGCAACTCACTAAATTCATACAGAAAACTCATATGCATACATGTAAGTAGTTTGTAGCTGCTTTCCTATGTTCTCAAGAGTCTTGACACAGGGCTGATGTGAACAGCTTTATATATAAAATACTCAATATATTTTAATTAATAAAACTCCACCAATATTTCTCTTTTTGCACCAAGACCTTTGGATACCTAGCTCCACTGATAAAGATATTGAGTATTGGTTTTGGGACACGCACAATTTTGAAGAACAGTTTGTGTTGAATTTCTAATATAAATACAGTTACAAAAAGGGAAGAGATCTTACAGTTAGTCAGCATATGATTGTAAATGACATGTTATCCTGGTATCTAATAGTAAGATACAAACTGGAAATAAGTTCGGTATGATTGAAAATTTTCTATCAACACATTTTATCTTAAATGAAAATTTTATTTAATTAACACAAAGGTCAATGCATTTTAAAAATAAATATTCTTGTTAATTTGGGAAGACAAACACAATAGACTTATGATGACTAAAATCTATACATATACTAGGATTTTAAAGCTATTTAATAACCTTGAAAAACAACGCCACAAACAGTACCACTGTTAGCTGTCGATATATTGGTTTGTGTTCATTTGAGCTTGAGTATCATTCCAAAAAGCTTATGAAGGGACAATCGTAAGTTACCTGACAAAATAGATTTGTAAAGCAGAATTGATTCGGGACTTTGTTTCTAGAGATTTATTGTTAGTTCGCTAAAAATACCTTGCTCGATGTAGGTTAGATTTCAGTGAATCTTTCTGTTGTAAATATCTCGTTTTAATTTTTCACGTTTTCTTTATTCGAAAATCTTATACATTCAGCTTTGATCTTCGTCTTGCGAAATCATCAAAACTCGTTTTAAAGTTATTGTATTCCAGATTTTAATTTCAATTACTTTTCACTAATCATACTAAATATTTTTCATTTATCACACTAATGTTATATTTTAATATCACAAACAGAAACCAGCAACATATTTTTAAAAATAAAAATAATTTAACATCAGCTTTAAACAGCTGGAGGATATTATATACCATAATGACTAAAGGACTATGATCTCTCAAGTTAAAAGCACGTCATGAAGAATACAAAGAAACTGTAAACTCAAGTGTCATTCCACATCGATCTTGGCTTAGAAGAGGATGGCAACCAAATGACCTTTAGGGGCCACTTAGGAAAAATTATAATCCTAGTAGCAAACAAAATATATATCTTTATATTAGATTTAAGACCCATCACAAACATTTATTGGAATGAAAATTTAAAATGGAATGAATTTATCATTTCATTATTTTCATCTTACAAGCATAGATAATTTGTAATAATGCAAGGATAATATGTCTAATTCTACAATAGGCTAGCGATGGAGTTACAGAATCAGAGTGTGATGCTCACTGCAATACTACTTCTAAGAATGTATTTAAAATAAAAGAAAGGTAATAAAATAGAAACATTATGAAGTATATCTATATAAACACTCATACATTAAAACACAAATATTGTAAAAATAATCATATTTTGTAATTAATCTCGAAGGATAAAATTATTCAAAGGCCAGGGTCTACACAATCTTAGCTTAAATTCACAGGTCTGTCAGCAAATAACATATATGGCTCTAGAGCAGTGGTTTCAAACTTTCTAACTCAAGGAACCCTTTGAACTTGAAAGCGTTTTTGTGGAACCCTAGTACAGGAAAGTTGTTTAAGTAGAACCCTAGAACTAGAAAGGTTTTCAGTACAACCCCATTCCAATGCTTCCTGGGATTTTGGGAAATTCTATAATCCTCAGATGTCTAAACATTCAAATTGTGGGGGGAGTGAATATGTAGCTCACACTGTTCAGCTACACTGAGGCTGTTGTAACGGACCTCGTAATTTTGAATCCCATGGTCAAGTGCTGGGATGACACCTGAGATAGCATCTCATCTCCTAACTACAACATACCACCAAAGGAAGGGCTTTTGAGCATCCGACAAGTGCACCCGCCCCTACAGGTGGGTCTTTAGTGGTGCTGGGTTCAGAACTTAAAATTGTAGACTATTTGCCTGTATTTGTACTTTGCAGTACATTCTTCATAAGCCATTAACTAAGAATTCATTTGAAAAAGCAGTGATGAGTTATCTTGAATAATATATGAAACAACTGTATAAATGAAAATGCAAAATGTAGATGTAAATTTCCAGATCAGAAATTTAAAAATTTCTGCAATGTTATTCAGTTGAATTTTCAGTGAAGGAAATAAAACGGAATAAAAATCATCAGTAACAATAGTAAATAAATTAATTGAAATTTATATGTTTTAGAAGAAACTATTAATTTTACTAAAATATTCTTAAATTATGGAAAACTTGATTTATTTTAATCAATGTATTTCATCTTGAATATTTGAATCTTATTTAAATCACAGATAATAAATCCATTTAGTATGTGGAAACTTATCACAATTTGAAATGAATCATACGGAACAGAAATTTGAAAAAGAAATACACTTTTCTTTCCACATTCCTGAAATTCTGTCCTATATTCTTTCAGTTTAGGCGAAAAATAATCTTTTGAGCTATGAAGGCGATGATCCATTTTATTTTAATAACTGAAATAAACTGGCAAAATAATTTAAAATACGGATAGTTCAAATAACTTAACTTGGAAAAACACAGAATTTCAATTTTGAGATATGAAAAATGTGCTGAAATCTGATTCACACCTGACGATTCAAATGCATTTAATAAATATTGTTCATTTAATTATTATATAAATAATTTTAAGAAAGGTGGAATAAAAAGAAGACCTTGTACAAACGTATTTGTAGTTTTCAAGCACAGACTCAAACTTTCCTAAGAATGATGTAATTGTCAATAGTATCTTGAATGCCTTAGACTCTTAGAAAACAAGACCCATTTGGGGGGACATTCTGTTACAATCCAACCGAAGAGTCATAAAATTACCTCCTTTCATTAAGGGAACATCAGGAAAATTTCATGTATCCTTCATAAGAAAGGCGATATACAGCTTATCTTTCCCTCATTCCAAATATGCAATCTTGATCTATTTAATTACTTCCATAAAATAAATTAGTTAAAATTTTAAAGTATATGCTTTGAAAGAGGATAAAAATAATGGATTTCTTGAAAAACTTTTTATCCGATAATTGAAAATATTTTTATGACTGCTTCAACGCAGACTAAATGTAAATTTCAAGCTTTTAATAAATATTTAAAATATTTAGAAATTTTTAAAACTGAAATCAAGAATACATTTTTATCTTTAGGATGCATTTTGTTTATACAGTTAAAAGCAATACCTTGGACGTAAGAGATTGAACTATAAGAAACTCCATAGGACTAACGTATGCACTGGTTTTAGTGTGGCAAGTGTACTGGGGAGCCATAAGCCAGTGATTCCTAAATTGGTCTATATTGACCCAGCCTAAACGCCTGCTACAAGGGTCCGCAGTCAACCATTGGAGTCCATGTGATATGGTCTCATTAAACTGATTATAACTTTAATTTTAAAAGAAAATTCAAGTGAAACTCAGATTTTATTTAACAGATGTATTGACAAATCCAGAGGTTAATTTGCAGTTTTCAAGCCATAGCATAAATTTTTAAAAAGGACTATCATTTCAGTTTTTGCAAATTAAGCTAAAGGAGTATAATGCTGTATGTCATGATTTTCCAAGTTTCAATTTGTCAGATCAACTGCAGTAAATACGGCGTTTTATCCTATGTTCAACATTTAAATGACCCTTATTCAGATTTGAAACTAGATTGAGAATGCTTTGACAATAGTGATACTACAGACAATAAATTTTATGTACATAGAAAGAATGTAGATTACAAGAGGAACTGATAGAAATATGACGCCTAACAAGATCTTGGAAGTAAAGTTTAGAAACTGATGTCAAAATTTTTGGCAATTAAAAGATATTCCTACATTCTATTCTGATATGAATATCTTAATAAAGTTTTAATTTTTTCCTAGTGAGAAGGAGAGTTTCAGTGTGGTGTCAACCCAAAAACTGGACACTACTACCCCATGAAATTTGGATTAAATCTTGACATATTGATGCCAAATGTTGAAAATAATATTGAACACCAGACTGCATCCTCCGCTTATAAATCATTTGTTTGTTGCTAAGTATTATTTTATGTGAGCATTATTTTGCTAATGATTTAAATTTTAATTTAGATCTAATAGTGCTTCTTAAATTTTAAACACTACTTCTACAGTAAAAATTCTATTTTTAAAGTGGTAGCTCATGCTATCTAAGAAGACATTTGTTAAATAGAAATTCTGCCAAAACTCAAGGTTAGTAGAAGTAGGGTCTACCAAACAAAACATGGAAGATTTATAAGAATAAAAAATTGGGACTTCCGCTCAACACCTAAAACATGAAAATTGAAGTAGTAATATATAAAATTAATCATAAAGTGTAATAAATATACTTCTTACCTTTATGAACATGTTGCCATGCAATTCTGATATTGAAGTTTTTGGAAGTCCACTTCTCATTTGTAATCCATCACAATTTTGAGAAACAATATGAGATATTAAACCTTCCTTGTGGAGCTGCTTTATTGCCATATGAGTAAATGTAGGTTCTGCAAGACTGAGATCCTTCAAACTGTGTACAAAGAAAAGTATTTAATTAATAACAATACTCTTGTGCCTAATGTTTAAATAACTTGAAATAATGACCATTCATAAATCTAACTATAACCTAAAGACCATGTATACAGACAACTATAGCTTAAAGTAATGATTAAGAGCCCTTGTACTCTATTTAATATTTTCTAAAATAATTTAAACAATTCAAATAGATTCAAAAATATTGAAATTAATATGGTCTTGATGTGATATAATTTCATTTCATTTATATAAATTTTCTAATTTTTAAACTGCATTACAAAATATAAAAGTTCTGTTTTGATGTATTAGAAAGGATCTAAATAGCCAATTAATAAAAGTGAAAGCTTCGAGCATAGAAAATCGCCACAACTTTATAGGAATCAATTAGAAAATTGTCTTGCATACACAAAGAATTCATGAAATGAAGTGCACTTAAAGATTCTTACATTACTTCTTTCCTTTACGATAAATGATCCAGACATCATCTGGTCCATTCGTAATCAGGAATATAGGAGTAGACTAAATATTAAATGATTATATTTAAAGTTACATCTTATAAAAATAAAATGCATAAACAAATACAATGAAATTTTTAATTATAGACAATATTCTAACTAATAAAAATAAATATTTATTTATTTTGAAAATTATTTAAAATATTTTTTCAGACTGATATGTTATTTGTGGATGAAGCTTCAATAACTTTTTCTTCCAGTTAGAAAATCCAATTAGTTTAATTTACTTTTATATCACAATAAAAGGTACTAAATAAAATTTGTTCCAAATATTTTTATTCCCATCTTTTCTCTAATTTTACATTGTGTATAGCTTCATGCAAATTTAATATTCTTAAGCAAATTACTAAAAATGTACACATAGTAAATACAGTAGCTAATAACAATATGATGACAACTAATGTTTCTGTAGAAATTAAACAGATTATTTAAAGACTAATTTTAAAAATAGTAATAATTTATTTAATTAAAAAGTACATAAATTAATATTTTTATATTCTGTTCTTATGTCAATCAACATTCAGATCGAAATAAAACTTGCTGATTTAAAAGTATTTATTTATAAATAGACAATATTTACATTTATATATTTATTTTCAACTTACTGTGCTAATGCCAGCACCAGTATACACCACTGTGAAAGAAGATTTCTTTAATGCTTTGGCAAGTTCAATACATTTTGCTGATAACACTTCTGGTTCATCAATAATCTTTTTAAAAAATGGAAACATTATATTACTAAATATGTAATAATTAAAAACATGACTATGATTTTTCATACATTTCATTTAAAATTTTTAAAAATTTACTCTTTTAAACATATATTCACTTTATAATGTAAAATGCAATCCACTAAGCTGTTATCACAAAAGGGAAGAAAATTAGAAGATGATGAATATGTACTGAAAACCAAATGCTAATAGTTCCATAGAATTTAATGTTTATGCAGAATTACAGCAAAAGAGAAAGAGAGGATGCCCCCTCTGCCCGTGATGCAAGTTAACTGGTTTGTACACTGGCTCATAGAGTTAGATCCATTATAATACATTGCTACAAAACATCACTACAGGTTATTTCTAAAATTGAAATCTTATCGCATTCAAAACCTCCATTTTTCAGACTAGCTGCATGGCTTGGCGTATGATTTCATGAGCGGTATAATTTTTCCTCATGTACTCTCCTTTCCTTTCTGAGGCCTAGCACTTTTGGTGTGTGGCGTTATCAATGTGAGTGCATGGTCCGACAGGTGCAGTGTACGTTGATTTTCTGGCTATTTCAAATTACGAATTTATTACTATTTTAAATTTGAATAAAAGGTGTGGATTTTTAAATGTTCATCATCAATTCTGATTCATTTAGAAAATCATATAAAATATGCAAAATATCATTGTTTTGTAAAAGCTTTTTAAATTCTAAAAAGATAGTTTCTGGCGTCTTTTTTAACATCACTGACTAATCATTATCAATGCTTTTAAAATCATGTATTTAAAATGCATCAAATATTTATTCATTTAGAGATCACTAAAATAAGACAAATGTATATTCTTTGAAGGGAAAACTGAATCACGAGATCGTAATGAAATGATGTTTGATTTATAACGATTATTAAATCACTGATTCTAACAACAAAGTATGAATTCTTTTAGTTCAGATGGTTTATCTATATCATAATATAAGAATCCTATTAACGAGTTGAAAATTCTATTTAATGATTTAAGAAATCAATCACTATTTATTCTTTTAAAATTTATATTTACTAAACTTTGACAATGTACTGCAAATAAACTTTATTAAATAATGATAACAGATCAAAATGAATAAATTTTCACATATAATTAATGCAAATTTCTTGCGTTACCTATTGAAACGACCATGTTTATTCTTTATTCGTTTTTAGTTTAGATTAAAAGTTTTAAAAAGGTAAAGCCTTTATTTACATCTCACAATATAAAATTCAAAAGAAATAATACATATTGATAAAATTTATTTAAGAATATTTCTTAAATCTTTCTATATTTTCCTTATATTCCACTGTTCTAATAAATCAATCTTAAGTAATAAAAATCCATTGATTGTGATGCATTATATGAATAAAACGTCCTGCCCTAATTAGCAATGATTATATAGAATGTCTTTATGCTGTCACAAAGAATCTAACACTCCCCAACCTTTCCTTCCTTTTAAACAGAAGCTAACGCATAAGTGAATGCATTACTCTGAGCCAAATGATGACTTTAGGTTTTCATTTTTGAGGGCTAACCTTCTACGCCTAAGTCTTTGAAATTTCACATTTAATTGCAACAAAGTATACTTACTAAATAAAATGTACAAAAGACTGTCTAAATTTATTTCAGACAAAAGCGGATTTATTCTAAAATCACAAAACATTTTAATCCCGATTTATAAGCAATTTTCAATCTTAGCACAAGTTGTACAATATTATCTTCTACAAACGAAAAAGTTTCGTAACGATAATTTGCAATCGTGAAGCGATGTAATGTTGATAAAATTTGAGTATTTTTGTAACATGAGGTAAAGTTTCTTTGGCATTTTATTTTTAAATGATGGCGATTACAAAGAAAAATTATATAGAATTCTAGTAAAATATCGTTTTAATACACAGAAATAAATTATAGCAAGACTGATGAAAATTTTCTCATAAAAAGATTAGTTTTAACTCAATTTTAAAATCAGTAAAAATAGAAAATATTATTATTTGAAAGAAAATTACCTATGGGCGAAAAAATGATCTTTCCGGTTCTGTAATTATTTTGTCTGATTTAAAAACAAAACGGATGGCTGTTTAATAATTAAGTCATGTAAAGTACCCAAATTTCCCCTCTGTTCATTCAGCTTAAGCTGGAAAAACAATCACGATGGGGTTCAGACAATCTAGCTCCTTAAGGTTTTAATTAATATCTTGAATAATTACAATATTGGAATGAAAATAGTTTATCCTATTCTAGACCCACTGAATCATAGACAAAATTCTCATAGATTTATTCTTGCTCTTAGGAGGAGTTTTAGGTCAAACACTGTGATACAGTAGAATTTTATATATTAGATAGATAAACAGCATTCCTTTAAAAAGGCTGCATCTGAATATTTAATAATGTCAATTCTTGCTTTTATACGTTAAGAGGAAAAAATATAGCTTCTTATTATTTTTCAATTTGTTAAGATTTGTTAATTTACTATAATTCAGACAATCTTATACACATATAGCTATTTTTTATACCATGAAATTTATTATACGTATAAATTTTACCTCTTGAGATCTTTCTTTTAAGCACTTCAGCTTTCTAATGTTATTCTGGATTTGATTCACCAAATCAGGAGCCTCATTTAAGAGTCTTGTTTCCTCTTCAGTTCTATTCAAACAAGGTTTTTTCAGAATTCTTCTAATCTAAAAAACAATTTAAATACCAGATTTGTATGAATAACTTAGATACATTCATATATATTGCAGATTTAAATCAATACAAAGAGAACAAAATGTTCATAATAGAATTCCTTTTATAACATACAAAAAAGTTTACATTTGATAAAATACTAAATACAATTTTCTTTCATTCTCAGAATATTTTGTAATTTTACCTCTTGGGATCTTTCTTTTAAGCACTTTAGCTTTCTAATGTTATTCTGGATTTGATTCTTTAAATCAGGAGCTCAATTGCTTGAGAATTAACTGTATTCCAGCAGAATCACGATTTGGGCTAAAATCTCTTTAGGTGCTCACAACGACATGCATGTGTTCCATAGAAGAATTCTGGCTACTGTGAAAAATCCTGATGAGAAATTAGTTTAGATCACACTGTATGTTGGTGTTATTGGTGATTAATTTATCCTGTTTGATGATAACTTCCATCCATAGTGGGCTATCCTCCTAACTATTACCGACGCATATATCCATCTTGTTCACCCAGTACATTAGGGATGCCTTAAGACTTTTTGAGGTCCTGGGCCCAGAGAAATCTTAAAATTTTTTGAGGCCCTAGGTCCCTATGCAAAAGCAGACCCTACCTGAGATCTTTAAAAGTATACAGTATATAGCATGCATTGTCAAATATTCATGCAAATGGTTATTTGAAACAAATAAATGTGCATGACTCACAAACCTAGGCACAAACTGGTTCGTCCAATGGCCGCATTGACTAAATGAGTCGAACGATTGTTTATAGTATTAGGCATAGATCTAGACATGGATAATGGTCATCCCACATTAATACAGTCTTACCACTTCTGTCAGTTGACATGCAATTTGAAATTCCCTGTTTTTCGGAGAATACATACAGGAACAATATTTGACCATTAAAATTATACGAATCATGAGCTTATTAAGACAGAGTCAAGAACAATACAAGGCCCCGACAAGGGTGATGTCCTGGGCCCAGTTAGGCCATGCCCTCCCTACCCTGAGATGTATATACATATTTCCAAAATATGATTGTTTTCTTTGCGCTGTTATCAGTAAAACTATTTCAAATGGTTTGGAATGCAATAAAATGATCTTGACAGTGCTTGCAAAGAATATATGTAGTTTAGAGAAAAATTTACTTATTTGTGCTCCCCCCCCCCCAATACACCATAGATATGCGCCTATGAGAAGAATAGTGGCACTGGGGGAGCGAATCATGGAGCTTTTAATGGGAAGTTAAGAGGTTAAGAAGATTGATGAATATCTTGAAAATCAAGGAATGGAGTGAAAGGAATGGCCAAGTTAATTTCCAAACTTTAACAAAGCGTCTTTGGAACTTCCTTGGATTGAGTAAATAAGTGAATATTAACGTTGCACTGTTCAGCTATATGAGGACTTTTGGCAACAGACCTCGTAATTTTGAACCATGGTCAAGTAACAAGGATGACACCTGAGCTGGCATCCCCTCTACTAACAAACAAACCTCACCAATGGAACTTCCTTGAAAGGCAGGTAATTGCCATAAATCCACTTTTGAGGTACTTAAATAAGCTGGAATAAAGGTTACTCATTGAATGGGCCCATTTGATTTGATTTTTATTAATGTTGTACTTTGATGCTAGCCTACAGTTATTGGTCATAAATCTCATAATTTTAAACCACAATAAAGTGACAGAAATGACATCCCTTTCCCCAAACTTCCTCACCATGCCAACATGAAGTCATGCATCAGCCCTTCAACATGCCAGTTTTACAGTGGCTTCAGGACTCAAACTTCAACAATGCAAGCCGTAAGTTCACAACCATGACCACTCAGCTATCTAAACCTCATGGTTTCCCATTCCTGTACAAAATAACAATTTGTAGAATGGAAAGTTGATGCATTACAAGTAAAGATGATCCCATTCCTTACTGAAACACATTAAAAAAACCTACATAAAGTAAAAATAAAAAGTAACAACTTTTTCTTAATTAAAAAATGGAATTTTGTAAACAAAGAAAAAGTAATTCTTTATTTATACATTATGCTTGATATCAAAACTATGCAAAATTTATTAAATAACTATTTAAAGCACAATTTTTTCATATTTCATAAGCCTTTTTTTGGTATTTATGTACTATCGCAATAATGCCAATGTGCAAGATAATTTGTCAAGTTGGCAACCCAATTTCGCATGTGTTGTACATGCTGAATTGGCAACCATGTGCTTCATTTCATGTAATGTCTCCAATATAGTTTCAATAATATGTAAGTACCCTTTTTTTTTTAAATTCAATACTGAAAATGTTTGTACCTTAACTCTTTAACAGGTCAGTGCATAACAATAATTATAAGCAGCAAAACTTCACAAAATTAGAATTAAGGAACAAAACATCATCAACATTTAATAAAAATGGAAATGTAACTTCAATTATGATTATGAAAATTTATAGCAGATGATCCTTCAAGTAAGTCATCAATGCAGCAACAATCTAGTATGGTGAGTATAAGTCTTATTGGTACTTACAAATTATCGCAACCAATTGGCGAGATATGAAAGGAAGCACATGATTGCCAATTCAGCGAATATAAAACATAGGAAATTGGGGTTGCCAACTTGACGAGTTATTAATAGATTTAGCAATTGTTGCAATAAAACTTAAGTACCATCTAATTCATCAATGCAAGCAGACAACTTACAAAGCAGGATTTCATATAAAATGAAACACAAAAGCTGAAAAGTAGCATGGTAACAAAATTGGTTTTGACTGAAAAAATCGTTTTTTCCTCTGAATAAATAATACTACCTCTGGAACTAGCAGATATCAAAAACATTAGGTCTCCTCAAAATACTTTTCAAGACAATATATTTCTAGCTTAAGACAATGTTCATATTAAATATAATGGTCTGGGTGAAAAAATTTACAACATTTCAGTAATTATTTAAAAGCTTTTAATGCATGGTTGAACCTTGATAAAATGGAATAATGTTCATGAATTTTTATAATAAATAATATAATGATAAATGAATTAATCACGCATTTGCATATTTCTTAAACATTTTCATCATAAGCCATTCTAGAATACTTACTTATAAATTCCTGCTACAAAAATGCACTAAAAAAATTAAATGAATAATTTTTTAAATAGAAAAATAGGATTCCTATAATGATGATTTAAGTATTTTTGAATGCACCCATTAAAATACGATCACAACAAATGAATTTTTATTTTTCTATTAGATTCCTTAATTTATTTAGTACATGAAAGATATAGGAATTTTTACCGTAAGCATTCGAGATCGTTCCCTTTCTAAATATAAAATTCGTTGTAAATCTTGGTTCTTTTTCACCTGTCTCCTAGATCGTTCAGCCATCTTTTTGTCTTGTTTTCAATTTTTCCGTTTGAAAAAAAGATAAACAATTTTTTACAAAAGCAACAATATTTGTTTTGCTACACAGAAAATACTAACATTACATAATTTATAAAACAAAAAAACCGAATCTCGAAAGTAAAAACTTCTTTTTGTAAATACAGCCTTTTCATTTCATTTCACTTCGAACTGTATTTCAATCTGCAAAAAAAAGAGCAGAAAAAATGCTTCACCAGAAATTTTTGTAAGTGTAGGGCGGAGTCCTTAGAACAACCGCTATTTTAGAGGAATCCTCTAGAAGACAAAAACGTTCCTTTTATTGGATGGCAACATTTAGTAGACAAAATGGTATGTTCTGTTACTCTTTAAGGAAGTTTCGGTTTAGCTCTTTATGGAGAGCTAGCGAATTTTTAAATTATATTAAATTTAAAAAATGTAACAAATTACATAGTCTGTTGTGATTCGAGAAAAACTATTCTTCAATTACAATATTCCTTTATTATTCTACGATACGCAGGATAAATGAGGCTATTTACAGTTTGAATAAATGAAGCTATTTACATAAAAGAAAGAATTAATTGAGCACACGCTCCGTAAACGTAAAATATAATAAAGTTCTTTGCTTAGCGTAAAATGTAAAACTACTTAGAATATTCCATAAACTTATTTACTGAAATTCTGTTGTCAGATTCACAGGGCCGGACCGTGCCATTTGGGGGCCCTGGGTTAACAATATCAGGGGGCCCTTAAAAATAAAATGCTTGCCATTTTCCTAAAAAAAATTAAATATATGAAATTTTAGGGGTTTTTTCAAGCAATTTAAATACGTTTTAAGCAATAACGCAATTTACAAAAAGAAAAGCTTTTCTATACTTTTGTGCTGAAAATTCTTTTATTTGCTCATCACATTTTAAGTCTTTGGTGGGAGCAGTAGTAATAGAAAGAAGTGATAATTCATTACGCCTAGTATTTGTCATTGTTGTCCTATATTTGTTTTCTATATAAGACATTTTAGAGAAGGCATGCGCCGTTTCACAACTAATAATAGGGAGTGTTAGAAAAATCTTTAAAATACAAATTTGTAAAAACGTCAACAAGTTTCTTTTCAAAAATTAAATTGAACATATCACTACAAGTATAGGACTCTAATTCAGTTTGTTTTAGATAAGTTTTGAATTGAATACTTTCATTTACTAAATGCTGGTCTACGTCATCCGAATAGCAATCAATAATAGTGAGTACACTTTCCAGATCGACGATATCCTTACTTTGATCTTGCAAATCTATCAGAAATTTTAATTTCTAACTACATTTTGCATATACTTGACTTCTATTTAAATCAAGGATTTGCTCATCTGACACAACAATAAGCGTGTCTGTTTTAAGTTTTTATTTTCCATACACAGGTTTTTCTGTGGATTTATCAGCAAATTTTGAAAAAATCCTTCTCTTTTTCACGTCGCTATATTCTGTTTCTACACTAGAACTTAATTTTTTGGCTGTGTTTTTATGCTCTTTTAGTTCTTCATCTGATTCACATGTCGTACATTGCTTATAAACGTTTTTAATGACATATCATTGACTTATTCCCCTCACAGATGTCCAAACCAGGAGTCTGTAATTTATTGTTAACTGAATTAAATCTTTCTAAAATTTCTTCCCAAAATATAATTAAAATGGTATTTTCGAGTTTTGTTAATGTATCATATAAATTTACTGCCTCTTTTTGAAAATCAATTTTCTACTTTTCATTGTCACTAAATGTCTGAAGAATATTCATGATATTACCATAATTATCTTTTAAGGCTTCAACAGCATCGTAGTTGCAAGACCATCTGGTCTGACTTAAATTTTTTAAGGTAAATTTCAGTTTAATTTCACGAATTAGAAGTTCCAACCTACGGGTTGAAGCAGGAAAAAAACTGCACTAACCAAATTGCTGCACTAAACCAAAGAAGTTCACGATTTCAGTTGCAACCTTAACCGATTGTACACCAACCGGATTAAGAGAAGGGGAGGCACTCGGCACATAATTTGCGAATTTATTTTTTTCTTTTAAAAGAGCTTGCACACTATTATATCAAACCGGACGTATTGACAGCGTTGTCAAATGACTATCCCCTACAATTATCTAATAACAGTCCATTTGCTTCTGAAAATTCTTGTAGAGAATTAATTAAGTATAAGACAGTGTGATTATACTAATCTCAATTAGTGAGATTCATATTTCATACACTTTTCCCCAAAAACAATATCGTAGTACAATAGCAAGTTGGTGATTGTGGGACAAATATGGTGGTGAATCTATCACACTTAAATAGTACTTTGTGTCATGGTTATTTATTTGAAATGTAATTGTTTTAATGATTTGCTTGCCCATGATCTCAATTATTTTCTCATATATTGTTTTTGATAAGTAGGATATTAACGATTTTGTTCGTAATTCTCGCTCTTCAATATGTTCACGAACGAATGGGTCGAACTCTGCTAGCAGTTCCCGGGCACCCATAAAATTATCATTATGAAGAGAACCAAAAACTTCCTCGGCTACAAAATGCTAAACCTCTTACAGCCAAATGCTTTATTATCGCAATAGCACATTTGAGTACATTGTGGTAATATTCTGAATGTTTTCTTAGTTGCTCCTGTAGTTGTTTATCTAAAACAGACTTATTTTCTTTTCATGTCATTCAAACTAACATTAAACTTTTGTGTTCAATAGAATTTTCATGATTTTCTAAGCAACTTTTGCGAGTTTCCCATCAGAAAAGCCGGTTGTGTATTGAGAATTTTTTTAGGAAAAAATTTGCAGGTCAAACAAAAAACACTACTCTCTCTCTCTCTCTCTCTCTACTAACTACTACTAGTTGAATAACATAACCAAGGTCTTTCCAGCACTTGGCCATTTTAAAGTTTTTTAAGGAAATAATTATTCGAAAATGATCTCTTTTTTGTTGTTCTTTGTGTTTTCTTACCAATACAAAATATATATTGTTTGGGTCTCTATTTTGAAAATAACTCATTTCATATGAAAGGATCTGATCAATAAAATTATTACTTAGCGATTTAGGCCATGAACCGTCGTCAACGTATTTCTCAATTCAAACTTAAAATTTCTAAACACTAAACACTTTTCGGTCGGGGCATTACTGATGTTCTCTGGCTGAACAATATCTTTTTCAGAAAGCTGTTGGTCATCGAGATCTTGCACATTTTCATCATTAATGTTGTTTCTCCGTTTTCTTTGGCTTAATTCCTTTGCCTTTCGCTTGTTAATGTATCTACGTTTGTTAAACTCTTGTTACTTTGTTCCATTGTAAATAAAATTGAAATTTTGAAAAGTTTAATTGTTCTTTTTCTCGATTTAACAGTAATTTTAGTTTTTCCGCTTCACTTTTATATTTTCTGTCAGACATATTTGTATTGTTAATTAAGGACTTGATTTTCCTGAAAATAAATTTAAGAGTTGAGGTCATAAAATTACGATAACACAACCGACTTGTGCTTAATAAACTAAAAATATTCTTTTTTAAAAAATGTTCTTTTCTTTTCAAATTTTTACATAACAATATAGTATATATCTGAGAAAATTTTAAAAAGTACCTAGTTAATTTAAAAAAATAAAAATCATTGTCTATGTTCGCTAAAACTTAAATCAAAGATTATTATTCACTGTACCATCAGTTTAAAGAGAAGTCTTTATAAAAATAAACTTTCAAATTATTCGCTACACTTTAAATAAATATTGTTTTTCCGTTGTCATCCATAATTTTCTGTTGTTAACCATATTTAAAAAACAGATTTATTACGAAAATCAAGGCCACTTTACTTTTAGCTATAATATTCGTGGGACATCTCCATAATCCATGATTGTTATTCCCCCCACCCCACCCCATCTTATAGAAGTAGTTAAGTTGCTCACAGTGCCGGATTACTCATTAGGCGGAGTAGGCAATTTCCTATGGATCCCACGCTTTTTAGGGGCACAAAAGTGTGATCTGTTTTCTGTTAGTGCTCAAAAAACAGGATACAAGGCTTCGAGAATTCGACTGCTTAGGGGCCTCCATGCCATTTAATCCGACACAGGTTACTCATCACACATTTTAAGACAACATACATATTTATGGGAAATCCCGATATTTCAATCTTTGAAAAATTGAAAATACATTTTCATAACTTCAATATCTTCCTACTTAAATAATTTAGAAATGTGTATTGGTGCTTACTTTTTATTTCAGGTACTATGCACAGGACACAGCACCAAATCAGTAAATTATTGTAACATAGAATTATTATTTCACAAAAATAAATGGCTACAGAAATAGTACCACTACGTTTGTATAAATGCTCGATGCTCGTCGGTGCCGCTTTATGATAGAGCCTCTGTCTACTAATTTCCACGTACTCGGTGGTAGGGCAGAAGAACAAAAGTAAATTGCTCTTGCTTTCGACAATAAAAATAAATTTGATATGGTATTTTATTTTTGATTTGAAATTTTTTTACTGGTATTTTATTTTATTACTATTTTGATTGTAAGCATCTTTTTCTGTTTGTTAACCTCAACGGCAAATGGGGGCCCTGGGCTGCAGCCCATTAAGCCCATACGTAGATCCGGCCTTGCAGATTCAGAAGTGAATAAACAAACGCAAACAATTATCAAGTAATATAAAACAGGAAATGTTGATCTTATTAGGAGTGGCAACATAGTCATATGTGCTTTCAGTTTCTTGAATTTGCTTATTGTGTAAGAAAATGTTGGTCTTTTATTGCTTACAATAAGGCCACTGAAAAATTTTGTATTATCAATTAGAATTGATATTCAACTTTTAAATATTCTAAGAATATCATGTTAATGTTCTAATGCTTAAAAAATAAAACTTTTAGCTAATTTTGAAAAACAGTAAGCAAAATTGAAGAAATAATATCAATATCAACCGATATAAATCAATTTCAACCAATTTCTGAAGACATTTTTCAAGAACTTGTTCTCATATTTTTTAGCTTTTTTCAGGACTCCCGAAATATTTTTTTTGCAATTATGAATTAAAAGTAAAAGCAATCGTTTACATTCGCGAATACACAATTTCAAATGCTGATTTTTTTTCAGTACTGAAGTTTGCTCATACAGGATGTTACATGGAAATGCTTTAACATTATAAAGTAATTTTTTTTAAATATGTAAAACAATTATTAAACAATGAACTCTCAAAGGAATGCCACGGTCATGAAATCGTGAGCAGCAATGTTTCGGTGAATCTGAATCCCGAGTTCACAAATAATCCATTGTGTCGAGGGGTTTATATACATAAATTTGTCTTGGGTTCAAGATCAATACTTCTTTCTTTTTTTTATCGTGTATGTTCAGACAGTTCTGACAGTGGATCCTTTTTTATAGCTTTTTGGAAATTAAACTTTAATTATAATCATATAATCACCCTGTACATTTAAAAACTTTTTTTTTTCCTGCGATGCAGTCAGCAAGAATTATTCTCAACTGGAAGATTATATACTGCTCACCACTGGTGTAGTTTGTTCTGAGTGGGCCCCGCATGAAAAACTCCTTCGAGGCTCTTTTTTAGAATAGACAGCTCTGTTAGTGATACTGTAATTACACATGTTGGGGCTCCTGTGGCTTGGGGGCTCCATATCATTGATACGGCGGTAGCTACGCCACTGTTGAACCCCGAAATCATATCGAGTGTTATTATTTGTGTTAGTTATTGGTTGACGCGTATGAACCACGATATCATTTCACACAAGAACAATTGATGGTCATTTGTGTCTAACTTATCGAAAAGTACATAACAGATTGAATTGATTTGAAAATTATGGACAGTGGAATATATGCCCTTGCTGATTTGCTATAACGTTACCAGTTAGTTGAAAAATCACTAAATTATTCAATTTTGAAAAAATCTCTTAGACATGCATTTTATCATGACTTATAATTTCAATACATCGAATTTCATGGGTCTGAGTTCATTTGCTTTTGATCTACGTCATGGCCACACATTAATGGAAAATCAGACGCAAGTGATTAGCGCAGGATGTTGATTAACGATTGCATTGCCTATTAAATTACAATATGTTGTTACTCTGAGCTTGTAGAGAAAACTTCAACACTATCAAGCTTTCAGAACTTCGCCAGTTATGACTGTGCCTCGCATTTCACCTCGTTAGACGTTAAAATGCTATTTTAAAATGTAACGGGTGAATTTGAATATTTTAGTGAAATTGAACACACCAAGGGAGTGTTTAAATATGTTTATTTAGGCTTATGAAAAAGATTGCATCCCCCGTACGCGAATTTGAGTGGCACGAAAAGTTTAATGAAAGTCTTGAGGAAATGGAGGGTGACGAATGCTGTTGGTGATCGGCAACTTCGAGAATCGAGTGAGTGAATATTAACGTCGCACTGTTTAGCAACACGAGGGCTTTTGGCGACGGTCCGCGTAATTTTGAACCATGGTCAAGTGACGCGGACGACACCTGAGCTGGCACCCGCTCTCCTAACAACCACACCACACCAACGGGAGGACGTTTGAGCTCTCGACGGATTTAATGTGCATCGCTCCCAAACACGGCGGGTCTTTAGTGGTACTGGGATAGAACTCATGACACGCTAGCCACGAGTCCGTCACCTTGACCACTAGACTACCGTGGCCGTGGAGTTTGGGTTTTATTTTCGTTGAATATTTGTACCCTCAGATACTAGGGATAATGTTCAAAATGGGATTTTCATTTTTTGGTATTTCTTGAATATTATTGAAGTTGTTCCTTATTATGCAAGCATATGAAACTCCTTTTATTTGTGTTGGTGCGAATGTTATAGGTTAATTTTCAGGTATAATGTCGAAGTTTCATTTTTTGTGTTGGGGAAAATATGGACATTTGGTATGTGAAGCCACATGATCTTCCTCGCCGAAATTTAAGCATCTGATTTTTAAATGGCAGTTTGACGCGATTTGATTAAAATTGCTGCAATTAAAGCATTAAGTGATACCTCTTACGAAGAATTTCTCCACATAGATAATCATATCACTTAGATGTTGTTAGGGTGAACATTTTTTGATTGATTTTATTGCGTGGTGGTGTAATTTGAAAAAATGAGAGGGGCTAACTTAACGTTTTAGAGATTATTTGAAAAACAGGGATTATCGTAAAGGCCAGTTCTTCTAGGTCCACTTTAATGTACTGGGTTTTAAAGTACCGATGTAATCCCATGATAACATCATTTACAGGACGTTCAGCTATTGGTTTAAAATGACATAGTATTCGTATACTTTTTCCGTGAGGGCATATACTACACTTCTATACACCTCATTCTTATTTGTGTAGATTTAATCTCCTGAAAGGCGATTATTTATTATTACCGTATCTGTAGGAGTGTTGCTATTTTTGATGAATTTTTTTGATTCAAGAACTTGAAAGTTATTTTTAGTTTCAACTGGGAAGGGGGGGGGGTAGATCTGGAAGGTTTAGCCGTTTTGCTAGGAAAAATGAAGTAATCCTATTTTGACTAGTTTTCACACACACAAAAGGAGGGAAGGCAAGATCAGTTTCAGCCAATTTAATAGCAATTTTTTGAATACAGTAATACCACAAACTTACGTGATAGGTGGGATTGAATGATAACCGCGTATCATTATGGTATGATTTCGCATATAAATTAGCTTTATTTGGGGCTAGAAACGAATCCTAATGAAGAAAAAAATATGTTTAATAAAATGTTAGGTAACAGAACTGTAAGCAGAAGTTATTTTGATATAGAAGTTTTCATAAAAATCTAACAAATTATATAATCTGTACCAGCTCAAAGATTCTTTCCCCCTCCCTCAAAAATTCCTCGTAAAATGCTAAAAAAATTTTAGCGCGTTTTTCACGTAGTGGAACAAAAGCGCTATTAGGACGCAAATTTCGTCTTCGTTCCATATTTTATCGTACCTTTTTCTCAGCCAGTAAGCAACCAACTAACCTCGGGTTTTCGGCATTTGTGCCCTAGATGAGCCGAATCATATTTAAATTTTCCCATATTTTCCCGAATTTTCCTATTGTAAAATACAACATGTGAAAAACGCGCTAAAATTACTTGGCCATGCCAATGATTGATATCTTGTTTATTCCTTGTAATGTTGAAAAAATACGTTCACCGTTCGAGTCTATATTTTCTAAAATTTAAACTTTTTTTCAGTTAAACTAAGGATTTATGTCAAATTCCCAACCATCATGCGATTTCCTGAATGAACTGGGATAAGGACTCAGACCTCTTCAATGTCTTGTATTTTGCTTATGCATTTCAATTGACAGTACATCAATTGACAGCTCATGATTATGGGAATCCAGCAGTTCTTCACCGCCATCTCTATCTACTTAACTTGTTTGCCTGGCAAGATCGGCAAGTTCTTCAATCGTATTACCAATTTCACCAGGTTTTTTTCTCAAACAAAAGACGAATCGACGAGGTTTGAAAATCGCATAACTCCATATTCGCGAACGTCAGGGTAGGGTCAAGGCCATATCCCACACGCATGTCTGGAACAACCGTTTCGGGAAATTTTTCGGACAGCTGTGAGGATGAAGGGTTGTCGTACACAGAACGATACGCTTTGACGTCAGCCACACTCTAACTTCACTTTGAAAAATTACTCGCTTATTTTTCTGCTTCCGAAAACGAACATTCAAGAGAAACTGCTTTTACACTGTTCACGCTTTTGTTGACGGTCGTAAACAGAAATGGAGCACCATTCTGATGCGTTTGACGAAGCCGATGCTGCCATCTTGTTTGTTATGACGAACCCTATTGGCTGGAATTTCGAGCAATTCTTTCACCTCCCAAGGAAAAGTCGTTGAGAGACAACTGGATAGAAAATATTTAAAATAGTTGCTTTTTAGAAAAATTGCTCCAAATACGATAACGTGTAATCAGGCCTTAAATCGAGGTATCCCTGTATTTAAAGCAGTTCCTTGCAACTTTTAATAGAGAGTTCTCTTTCGTTAATTATCATGTTCTGAAATGTTCTTTTGTAAATTTTTGCAGATCAATGACCTTTTCTTTCTCTGCGGAATTTTGAATGAATAACATTTTCTTTTTAAGAATTCCTTTCCATTAATTACAATTTTTCAAGTCTTTTCTACGAACCGTATTAAGTACTCCTAAAACTTCTTTACAGATGAAGATTACAACTTCAGTTTTACATCTAACACATCCTTTATTAAACTAAGATTACTACAAAAAGATGCAGCTACAAACTCAGACAAAACTCGAACTACAGAATTATCATTTTTACAAATTCAACTTAACCAATCATTTTAGCAACACTTATGAATTACACAATAAGATAAAACAATTTATTTAAAGAAATGCATTACAATCATGATAACCAAACATTATAAGAAAACGAAAATTAATCCATCATAATAAATTAATTAAGAAAAAATATTACAGATGAATACTTGAAAAATAAATTCAAACCCAAATACTTTTAAAATTATAAATTAAGAGCGTTGTCGAAATTTCACAAATCTGCTTTATCCAACAGATGGCATTGTTTCTAACTCGGATGACGTCATAAAGATGAAGTTTGTTTTCTGGAAACCTATCGTCACTACAGCAACGGGGTGTGGTTTAGAAATGATTGACAGATGTAGTCGGTATGAGAGCGCATGCGCTCTTTGAAGAACCAGATCGAGAAGAAAAACGTGTCAGCAAATGGAGGAGGGGGGGGGGGGTAGGAAACCGATGTGAAAGAATTTTCTACAAATAGTTTCAACGTTTGAATAAGGTTCTGTCACTGCCGCACAAAATCGGGTGCGGAGACATTTTTAGCGAGTTTGTCACGTAGTGTAAAAAAAGCGCTATTAGGACGCAAATTTCGTCTTCGTTCCATATTTTATCGTACCTTTTTCACAGCCAATAAGCAACTGATTGACCTCGGGTTTTCGGCATTCGGTCGCATTTGTGTCCTAGATGAGCCAAATCTTATTTAAATTTAATAATTTTAAATTAAAAAAGTAATTTAAATTTAAATTAGTACTACTTTCTGTTAGCAAAAAATTCATTAGTTGCATTATTGTAAAATAAAACGTGAAAAACGCGCTAAAATTACTTGGCCATGCCTATGATTGATATCTTGTTTTTTGAAAGCCGTGCTAGTGGATCGGTATCAAAATATGCATTGCACTTCTAAGTATATATAGTTCTGGAGCCTACTCAAAAATACATTTTTCTGCAGAAATCATGAGGCTAATCGGTCTAGATTTGTCGGAAACATAGGATATTATTTGATTAATTTGGGTATAATTATTATGCAAGTTCTTCCCATTCATATGGAAAATAATTGAGAGTAATGCACTTGATATTTTGTCACATGAATTATTGTATTTCAGGGTAGGTCTTTGAGAGTACAACATTTTTGAGGGAATTCTATTGTAGAATTTTACTGTTTCCTAGTTTCAGATGACATTTATCCCTTTTTGTGGAAATTGGTATTGTAGTTTAGAAATCATGTAATTCATTTCAACTTTTCTATAAAATCATCGTTATAAGGCTCCGGATTTTTAGGAAGAAAACGTTCAAATTGTCTCTTGACAAATACGTCTACATTGTCTTAGGTATCATAAACAATGCCCATAAGATTAAGAAGGGAACGGAAATATGGGTGGGGGTTTTAATTTTTCGACGGAGAATTTGGTAGATCTTTATTTGAAATTTAGAAAAAGTATTTTTTTTTCGAGTTTTAGGGGATATTTGTTTTATTTATCTTTGTTACCTTTATTTACCGCAGGGGTGGCCTTAGAGAGTGCCCTCAAGGATGATACAGGGTCCTCTCAGCACCAGCTCTGCTGTCCTGTTCACGCAGAACAGTAGTGCGCTTTTGAAATCTGATATTCCTATCAATTTTTTCATGAAATTATCTTCATAAGACTCATGATTTATAGAGGAAGTTCTTCAGTGAATTCACAAGCATGTTTATGATTGTTGTCTTGGATATCAAAAATAAAGTCCATCGGGCTAAGAAGAGGGAAGGGAGTTTAAATTGAAGAAAAATTTAGTATGTCTTTAGGAAACTTTAGTATGACTTGAGGAAAAAAATAATTTCCGAAGTTTTATTTTGTTGGGAGAAGTGGTGGAGGGAGACGATATATATATATATATATATATATAGTGTAATAAAAATGGAAGAAACCAAAAGTCAATGGACTAAAAATGAGACCTATTATGATTTCTAAAGCTGTTACTGAATTAAGAACAGCAAGTTTGGGTTATCTATCTATATATATAAAGGAGAACAAATTTACAGTTGGACAAATTTACATTTATGATAGGGAGGTTTTGCATGAACGTGCAAAAATTGTTAAACGTGACGATGTGTTACAAATTTTACAGCCAATTATGAAGAAAAAACCGTATGAACTACATAATACAACGAAATTACAGTCTTACAATTTGAGCTGTGATAGAGTTGCATAATTTGTACAATGGGAGTTGGTCCGCCATTAGGCAGATAGGGGAGGGGGCAGTACCTCTTTCGTTTTTAATTAATTAAACTTTTAAGAATGGAAAAATGCTTTAAAATGATTGCTAAACTAATCACTCTCTCTAAACAGTCAAATATTGAGATTGTCAACTCTCAGAAAACTTCAAACATATTAAAAACTGATTGTTTATCAGACTATCTTAACCTTTTCAATAGAATTTTTGCTATTCCTGGTGGGCGCAGTAGCTTAGTGGTTATGGTCACGAGTTCATGGGCTCAAATCCTGTTGCCAATAAATACCCTCCGTGTAGATGAGGCCTTTCCTCCCATTTATATGGTAGTTAGGAAAGAGGGATGCCAGCTCAGGTGCCATTCTCGTTACTCGACCGAGGTTGAACATTACGAGGTTTGTGATCAATAGCCCTCTTGTTGCTTTAGAGAGACGTTAATATCTCTTTCTTTCTTTTGCTAATCCTGCTCCAGGCACATAAATTACTTTAATAAACCCTGTAAAATTTCTCATTTATAGTTAATCTTTTATCTTCAAAATTTACATATCTAATAATGATTGACTTTTTTTCCTAATGGGAAATTTTAAGAGTGCAGTCCATTTGGACGTAGCTGCTTTAATTTCGGAAAGGACATTCTTTCCTAATACAAAAATAACTTATTTTTGAGATCTGTGTATAATTCTCTGTTTTACGAATTTTTTATTCTGCTTATGTGATCCATTAGCACAAAGTAGTAATTACTTAACAATTCGATTAAAATTTTCCATTATATTCCATTACATTAAAACTGTTTAAATGTAATTTTATAGCAAAAACATGAAGAAAAATTACATTTTCAAAACATTCTCTTTTTATGGAAAATACTTCTATGTAATATTTTTTTCTATGTATATATAGTTAGGATTTTTCTTTACAGAGCCTGAATTAAGATTTTTGAAACATTTACATTTTTTTTAGAGTTACTATTGAAATAACAACCAGGCTTCTTCATAAAAATTTCGCTACTTTATTAATATAAGTCCACTTCTAAATTATATCTTCTAAAAAGTCCAGTTGAGGTAGGGATTCTTGGGAGCTTCCCAAATCGAATAACAAAAACTAAACTTTCGTAACATCAAGAATTATTTTGAAGATTGTCGAAATTTAGATATCTATAATAATAATGTTTACGATAAATTTTACACCTCGCCATATTGACATCAATAGGAATATTGTAAAGTTTTCATATGCAAGAGTATATTTTTTTTATTCTTGATTATTTTAGGGCCCCGGTGCATAGCATCCATTGACGACACCACTCTCTGCAGAAATTAGCTTTAAGAGCTTTCAGTCCAGAACCCACCTGTTGCTATGAGACAAATTGATGAATTTCAGTGCCTCAACATCAAATGACAGTTATACGTAGAATTCGTTAGTGGAATTCCTGTTTCCATGTGGAAACTTCACCTTCTATCTCGGGCTTTGAGTTTGTAGCAAAACAAACTTGGCTTTGCCTTAGCCCATATTGCATTAAAATATTAAAAAGAAAAATTTGAAATTGTAGAAGTGTATTTAAAAGTTAAAGTAAATTGTAAAAAATTCAAAAAATTAAGTGCTTTGAAAGGAAAAATATAAGAAATTAATGGAAGCGCTGGAATTTTAAGAAAGCTTTTTCTATGTCCAACATTGTGCGCCTCGGAATCCGAAACGCTTGCGTGAGGAACTTGTCTGGTTGAAATGACAATTCTACAAATCTTTCACGCACTAAGAAAGTATTATACCACCCCAAAAATAGTTCCTAAAATAGATTCCAATCGCCTCCCCCTGAAATAAACAGCTATCCTGTTCATGCGTTTCCCCCCTCCCTCGTCAACCTTATCTCAAGGTCACTTGACCGTTTCATCTTGGAAACAAATTGTCAGAACTTCCTTCTTTCATTTCAATGAAGAGGGTCCCTCCCTAACAATGACGTGATCTCATGACGTAGTCTAGGGTTACTTTAATTCTCTTACCCCTCCCCCTTTCATATAAAAAAAGCAGAATGAGTGTTTCTGAAGTGATTAAAATCATTATTCATGTAGCAAAATAGTCTTTTTCGTAAAATAAAGTATTATTAATGTGTTTTTAAGCAGTTTATATGCTTAATTTTCTTCTAAGTAATGTTTTAAAACTTTTGCACGTAGATTGCATACACGTGGCGCCATCTGCAGTCATTACAATAAAGATTGCCAAACATGGCGTCTGAGCATTTTGAAAGTAAAGATAATATGTATTTTTCATAATTTTAAAATTTTCTAGACTATTTCTGACATTTTTACATTTCATGGTGGATTTATATGAGTAATTTACGTTCTCAACAAAAGTTTCATTTCCAAATAACGTGATTTCATTAAGTTAAAGTACCCTAACCTTTTCAGTACATTTAGAAGTCCCCCTTAAAGAAATAATTTTAATTTCTAATTTCATAGAAGTCCTTCATTGAATGTCACTTATTTTGGAGTATAATTTTTATTTCCATACAACTACAACAAAATTTCGTTTTTGAAAGCATATAAACAACAATTGTTATTTAATACCTATTCCTAAGAATTACTTAGCATTTATTTTGTTTTTCACACGAATATTTATACCATTCTGATATTTAGAAAATTTGATTATTTTTTTACTGTTTCTTTGGTATTAAAAATCGATATTTAAACACATACAATTTTCTTTAAGATTTTACTCTGCTGAATACAGCAAAAACAGAACCAGTCACAAATTACTTTTTAAATATAGAAAAATTCATCCATATATTAATACAAATTAGAGAGATGAGACATTATTTTGTATAAAAAATGCTCCATAAATACAAATCTTATCACTTTAAAGTAAAAAAATAAAAATTCAACCAGTACATAAGTAGAAAGGAAATTAATTTTAGAGAAAAATAAAATGGAACAATTCCAGAAAAAGAAATATTGTATTAAAGAAGTTCTTACACTAGTTAAATACGAATATCAAAATGAATTTTATACATATTTTCTTTAATTAAAACTTGTTTGGAGTTTGAGAATTCTATTCTACTTTCTAAATGAAAACAATTTCACTTCTAAACAAGGTTTTAAAGTTAACACAGAGTGCATTTCATTTCAATTTTAACATAAATTAACAAAATTTTTACTATCATTAATATTACATAATGAGATATAAAAAATCCAATGCAAATATTCTTTAAAATATCCAATGTTTAATTTAAGTATAAAAATTGTATATGGTCTTGTGATTAATAAAAATTTACAAAGGATCACACAATCAAAATTCCATTGTTACATTATGGTCCTTTAAATTTACTATGTTATTTACAGTTCAAAATGTACTTCTTCAGTTTCATTAAACAATGTACTTTCCTGGGAAAGTTTTTCAATATTGGAAATATACAGTAAATCAATACAAATGAAATAAAATTTTCAAAAGAATATAAGATGAAATACATTATTTAAAAACTTCAACTAAACTCAGATTTCAATTAGGTTTAACATTGGAAGGTTCTAAGAATATGACTCTTAAAGCTTTCCTTGAATTGTATATTCTTTATATGGGGAATATTTGCTGCAATTCTGTTACTTTTTAAAATAATTAATAAATCAATATTACATGAATCACTGCAGCCTAAAACGCATATATACAACCATACTACAGATGTAATTTTTGATGAATAAATAAATGACATTTCCAGCTACTATTCTTAAGAGCAGTGGCGGCGCTAGACCATGCGTGGACCTCGGCGAAATTAAGGTTCGCGAGGCCTCCTTTTTTCCCAGTCAAGAAAACGTTAAATTACATAAAAAAGCCGAATTATAGTTAAACTAATGTATGAGTAAACGAGATTTATTGCTAATCAAATGATAACAACAATTACACAAATCAATTTTTTTATAATTAAAAATTTTAATTTAATTTAAATAATTATAAATAATTAAAAACTTTGCGAGGCCCCCTCAAGCGCGAGGCCGTCGGCGGTTGCCGACGCCTAACGCCGCCACTGCTTAAGAGTATACAGTTTTGCAAATGTGTTATATGTAAGACTTTTCATTTGGTATGAAGACGTATGTGTCTTTTTAAAGTACCACTTTCAGAAAATGCCTTTCTGCAAATTTCACATACATAAGGTTTTTCTTTGGTATGAATACGCATATGCCTTCTCAAAGAACTACTTTCAGAAAATGCTGCGGTGCAAGTTTCACAAACATAAGGTTTTTCATTGGTATGACTACGCAAATGGCTTTTTAAAGAATCACTTTTACAATATCCTTTGTTACAAATTTCACATACATAAGGCTTTTCCTCGGTATGAATACGCAAATGTATTTTTAAAGCAGAACTTTCAGAATATGCTTTCTTACAAATTTCACAAACATAAGGCTTTTCATTAGAATGAGTAAGCAAATGCCTTTTCAAAGAATTGTTAACAGAGAAGGCCATCTCGCAAATTTCACAAATATAAGGTTTTTCATTGGTATGAATACGCATATGTCTCTTTAAAGAACCACCTTCAGTAAATGCTTTCGTGCAAACTTCACAAATGAAAGGCTTTTCTTGGGTATGAATACGAAAATGTCTTTCTAGAGCACATTTCTGTGAAAAAGTCTTCTTGCAAATGTCACAAACAAAATTCTTTTCATCAGTATGAATACGCAAATGTTTATTTAAACTGTTACTATTAGCAAGGGCTTTGTTGCAAATATGACATACATAGGAATGTTTCATATTTTTGGTAGAATGACTTTTTGTAGATTTTGGAGGATTACCTTTTCTCTGCCTGATCATGTTGGTGTCACATGTAATTGTATATTGAAAAGAAAGATTTGTTGTGTAATTTGGAAAAAATAATTTCTACTGAATGATGTTGCTTTTACCCAAGGAATTTCTCTTTGGCTCATTCAAAGGAAAATAGCTTCTTTCTCAGTGATGAACATGTGTATTTATAGGATTATTTAGGAATGTCCAGTTTTGCACATCAGCGCTTCTTTGCCCTAGTAATTAATTAAGAATGCTTAAAAAATAAAAGAGAGTAATACATATAATTCTAATTTTCTTTTAATGTTTTAGATTAAAAGAAAATTAGAATTATATATATATATATGTATTATATAGATTTTTTTCATAAATTTAATGTCATAGAAGAAACATTTGTTACTTGAGTTAAGAAGAAATGGGTTGCAAAAAAAGAAAAAGTTTTTGTATAATTATGTTAACCTAATTAATTAATTTTTCAAAATGAATATCTTTTAATATATATATGTACTTTACATACTTTCTAATATATATATATATATATATACTTATTTTCAAAAATAATTTATTAATACATGAAAAAAGTCCAATTTATTTTACTTAACACTTAAATTTCTTAAGCTATAAATGGAGAGAACAACTTTTTGTTGTACGTTTTTCATATTTCCCACCACAATATTTTAATTTGTAATGTTTGGAATACAAACCCCACTTGACTATCATCAATAATTTCTTGTAGAGAATGCTTTCTATCTCAACTTTGACTTTACAACTTTAACACTTTGAAAAACAGACATGATCATTAATAGACTTCATTTATCATTAGAAGTGTTTAAAAATTAACTTCTAGTTAATCAAAGTTAATTTTATATTTTACTAAGTACCATTAGATTGGAATTTTTAAGATTCATGAGAAAACAAACAACTACATCGTTCTTATTGTACTTTCAATATATTTTTTGTATGTACTATGTATATTGCAAAAAAAAATATTAAATTGCACATTTTATTCATTTTTTTTGCTTAATACCGACTGGTGTTAAAATGACACCTGGTTGGCATATTAGGAGATACAAAGATTTTTGGCCTTTTATTGTTACAGAGTCACTTCCTGATTCCTGCTCTCTATCAGTAAATGTTGCTATATAATATATCATTTTTGAAGCTTATTTCAAGCCTTATAAAAATACTTCTTTCCCATTAATGTCCACATAAGCATTCTCTCCACATTGTTTTCTAGAATACAAATACTTTGCAATCTAAAATTTCCTGAAATCTTTTAATTTGTTTCCAAGCAGATTCTTGATTATAAAAACAAGATCAGACTTCTGATTGTTAACTATCATCACTATAAAGATGATAGCATTGATTTTAATTAATTTTGTACATTAAGTGGTACAGCAACTTATTGCAAAAATACATCTAATGCATTGCACAGAGCATACCTAAATAAGAAAAGATGTACAATCATCACTGAGAATAAATTAGTGACTACTCTCATGTTGGTAGTCTTTGCTTACACCTGATTTATTGAAGAGAGAGAGCAGCATCCTTTTGAAGACTATAAAAAAATAGCATTTTGCTTTGAAAATAATTTTAATTACTGCTGTCAACAAATGTTATTACAAAGTAAAATATAGTTTTGATTTTTTGATACATGCATATATATTAAATTGAAATAAATGTTAGTAAAATAGATGTCTTAATTGAATACGAAAATATACGAAATCAAATGTAATCGAAAGAAAAACAAAGGTTCTATTGTACCAAAGTCTTTCAAGATCAGTTATAACTTATGCATCTGAAACTTGGTCCATGTCTCAAACAGATGAGAACATGATAAGTATCAACAAAAGGAAGATTTTATTTTTGGAGGAATTCAAGAAAATGGCACATGGCAAAGATTAGATTTAGAGCCTTATCACTTATATAAAGAATCTGACATCGTTAACTTCATCAAAATGCAATGAATTAAATGGGTAGGCCACGTTGACAGAATGGACGAAGGCCGCACCTCTCAAAAAGTCTTCAATGTTCAACCAATTGCCACTTGGAGAAAAGGCAGGCCAAATCTAAGATGGATTGGTGACCTAGAAAAAGATCTGCTAGTTTTGAGAACAAAAAATTGGAGAGCACTAGCAGGAAGAAGGCTGGCTTGAAAAAGCTTCTTACAAAGGCCAAGGTGCACCATGGGCTGTCAAGCCAATGAGGAAGGAAATGTTTATAAACTAAATCCAGTTTTGGTTGTTTTTTTTAACGAAGATGCTGGTAAGAATCACAGTACAGTATCACAGTAAATATCACAGTAAATTTGAAATCTTAAAGCTGAAGATTTCTCCCACTTCCTGCTCTAGCCATCAATGTATTAAAATTATTTATAAATTAAAATATAACATACATAAAATTAATAACAGGAGCTATTTGTATCTTTTATAACCCATTCATTAATATCAAAAAACGAACGTAAAAAGAAACTCTTTACATTGTAAAAAATGACAACTAATTTATGAATGTGCATTCAATTCAAAATAAGAAAATCATAATTCAATTAAAAAGCATTTTAGTAAAGAATTAAATTTTAACATTTTCTTTAAAAATCAAATTCTTTATCAAAATAAATTCAACAAAAACAACATGTTTTGATTTTACATTTAAAAATTTCTTTATTTCTGAATTTACAAAAATTAAGTTTGTGCCAAACACATGATGGAATAAATCTTTCATACTTTCATGATGTTAACAAAAATGATTAATAAATGAAATATATGCATTGTAATAAAATCAATGCAAAAACTATTCAAATAAATTAAACAAATTGCATCATTATTTTAAAAAATTAGGTTTCTAACAATATGTAATACTTACAAATTAACCACATGCCAAAAATGATACTAGCCATAGCAACATATTCCATTATAAACCAATAATTAGAATTTTGGCTGTATTTTTCAACCTATAGTTTGCCAAAGAAATAAAGTTTATCACATTAGTACCATTTCATATGTAAACGACTTATTTTTAAGTAAATTTCTTTGCAAAAAATAATTAATCTGCTTTTATAAATATTAGTTTTTATAAATATAATATATCATCAGGGGCGGCACTCGGCGCCAGACAAACTAGACCCCTGCCCAGGGCGGCAAATTTTAAAGGCAACATTTGGATCAAATTTGAATTTTTTTTGGCTTTGCTTTAAAAAATTTGATATGTTTTCTGAAATATTATTGGGTATAAATTTGGTATTTCACTTAACATATCTTACTTCCTTATTTTGTAGTCTGTATGTTTAATCTCACCTTTCTTTTATGTTGAAATTTAAGAGTTAGAGGTGGGAGTATATGTTCAATCATGAAATTTGATTTAAGTTTACACATCTTTCCCTAGTAACTTTCTCCCCATCCCGGAGTATGGTCACAATGAACATTCCTTTCACCCATACGACAACCAGTATCAGCTACCCAAAAGGGGACAGAAGCAATGAGAGTACTTTGCAGATAGAGAGTCATAGGAGATGTTTTATTTTAGTCTTGAGTGTATTTACTGTAAGTTTGTGATCCCCACCATCAGTAAACTCTTTTTAGAAGAAATTGGCATGCTGAAATGATCGATTCCTTCTCTTACACTGTACTCATTTGAAATAGAGCAGGTAATTATGTCCTTAGTTTCAAATTAATTTGTATTTGACTTGAAATAATATGTGCATGTGCTATGTGAACAATTTATCTTTTTTAATTACAATTTTTGCTTTGGATAGAGGGTGGCATTTTCCATTTTTGTACGAGGCAGCAAAACTGCTAGAGTAGGCCCTGATATCATCAACAAAAAAATCAAATGAAAGTTATAAGGGAAAAAAACCTGTGAAATTGAGAATGTATAAGCACATAAAAGTCTTACACAAAGAAATAAGGCATATACAAGACGAATTTCATCTGTATCAGAGGTTCCCAAACTTTTTTGCCTCATAGACCCCTTGTCATGTTTTTTGATTTTGGGGGGGTAGACCCCTAATAAAGAATGTTTGCAAATTTATCAACTTAAATGTCTTTTTGACAGCTGGTATAGAGCTATACTTACTTAAAAATATTTAAATTTCTAACTGTAGTGGAGTATAGTATTCAAAACCTAAGACACACATGTTAATTAAGTTAAAAAATTTAATTAATACTTTAAAGAAAAGTGACATAAAGTAATTGAGCAACAAACAAATGTTTTTAATGGGAGAGATGAATCTGGTGTTTCTAAAATTGCTGATATCTGTTCCTAAATTTTACTTTAAGATCTTTTTAGTACCTATTCCGATCAGTTCCTCTTGTAATATGACATTTGTTTTTCCTTTCAATGTGACCATATTAATTAATTGCCTACTGTAGTATTATTATATATGTATAGATAGAGTCAAAGCATTCTCGGACCTACTTTCAGTTTCAAAATCTGAATAAAGGGCATTTAAATGTTGAACATAGTTTAAAACTTCTTTTCCCTGGCAGATTGTGTGTGACCAATTGAGAAACTAGGAAAATTCAGGACGTCCAATATTGCACTCTTTAGCTTAATTATGGCAAGAAATGCCGAAATGATGGTCCTTATAACTGATATTAACTTCATTATAAATTAAGTAAATAAATATGTTAAACAGGTAAATTTGTTTTCCACTTGATTAAATTTTCTTTTAAAATTAAAATCATGATCTGATTTAATGAGAGTCGCTATCGTAAACCCTTATTTACACCTCATGGACCCCCAAATTATTTTTTGCTGTTGTGCACCTCCTACATGTTGTCATAGACCCCTGGGGGTCTTTAGGAATCACTGATCTATATAATCAAACCTCTATGACTATGCAAAACAGTATGTACCAATTGTTATCTTCTCTTTTGTAGCTCACCCTTTCACATTACACAGATACCTAAAAAACACAAAAATTAATAATTCAATAATAAAATGCATATTTTATAAAAATATATAAAATGAACCAATTGAAACACAACACTACAAAAATTACAGATTTC
>BMAO01023558.1:0-29120 GCA_019973975.1 Trichonephila clavata
TATGAATAAGCAGTGACATAAAAAAACACTCTAACACCATTTATTGAAAGGAAAATTAAAAATTGCAAGGTAAATCGCTTTCTATTTTGTCACTTAATATCATGAGTATGTCATATGTACATACATATTTATATTAATTGTAACTATCTAATAAAAAGTAACTAAGATAAATTTTTCCTTTGTTGACCTAAATAGTAATTGTCTTAAATTTCTTTTTTATATTACTTGTTGGATATTTTACTGATTATGACGATATTAATAGCATTATATTTTAATGATTTACGTAAATTCAAATAAATCAAATTTTTAATATCATGATTTTTTTTTCAAAAGAACTATTAATTGTTTGAATTTATCATATATTTTTTTCCAGTTATATTATAATTACGGCTGTCTAGAAGACATATATCTAAGGCGCAATAAATTTAAAGCCACATTTCTATCCTCCACATGTGTTGTGTCTTTTGGGTTACCTTTCCTATATCAGAAATTATTAACATAATCTGCTATTATTGTTTCTTATCCCACTTGATTGGCAGGAACATCTAGATCAAGTACATGAACCGGTACGTTTTTAAACAATGAAGAACTATAGCAGGATTTTTAGCAATCGCTGTCCCCGTTTGAGCATTTAAAAAAACACACATTTTGAGTAAAACGTGTATTAAAGTTTTTCATCTTGCATAAAGTAATGACATCTGCTTTTACTAAAACTCTTGTAGATTTTGTTCTAGTGAACGGAAAATAATAAACATGGTAATTTTATAAAGCTTATAAGATGGCCTATAAAAGGAAATCATAAAAAAAATTGTCAATATTTGGCAAAATTCACAATTTTAGGGTAGTCTAATGCCGTAAGTGTAAACTATTAAATTTTTTGCTTACACTTTCTAGTTAGATACCCTAAAGAAAACTATAAATGCCTATAAACACAATCCTTGATTTATCACCCTTAAACTTTAAATCAAATTAAAGCAAATAATTCCTCAAGAAAAACTTGTATTTTAAGTATTTTCTTTTACTTCTTATATTTCCTTACTTATGCCATGAAATTCAAGTTCTGAGAGTATATCTTACTTCAAAGGAATGCTTTTGAAACTATTGAAATCTAGCTCATATTTTCCAATTCGAATTTATTGTAAAATATACGTTATATGAGACCTCTTATAAAACAAATTCAAAAGAATAGAAGCTCCTTTAATCCATAATAGTCTTTCATTCTCTAAAGGATTGCGAATGTCTGGGTAAAAATTGATGGAAAATATATCCATGGGGCTATCGGTTAACATTTGAAATGCACTCACGTGAATTCATCTGTTACAAAACATTATGTTCAATAAAGACTGGAGGGAATGAATAATAAAGCGTAAAGCGAGTAAAGATGTACAAAAATGTATAGATATTCAGACAAAACAAAGGACTTTTATTAAATTGTCTAAAATATATTAGTTTTTCCATGTCTCATAAGTATATCAATTACTTTTTAAAAAATTTCAAGATTACAAGTAGAGAGGAAAACAAATACAAAATTACATGTATAGAATTTAAATAACAATAATTTGTTAGTTAGGTGTTAATTAATTTATGTTCTTACAATTTTTACACAATACATTTAAAAAAAAAAGATCGCTAATCGAAATACTTCCATTCTTTCACCACATTTATTTTCGAGTTTTTAATAGAAAGATATGGATACTTTTTTTGTGGACACGGTAGCCTAGTGGTCAGGGTCAAAGACTTATGGTCGGTGTTTTCGAGTAACGGATTCGATTTCTGACGCCACTGAAGACCCACCGTGTTGAGGTGCTATTCACGTTAAGTCTGTCGTGGTTTAATCCTTAAGCTGTTGAGTTTTTGGCATTCGGATTAGCCTCCAGTGTTGGGTATTTTTTTCGATTTCTCTAAGTTTCGCGTATTGGAGTAGGCAGTGTTTTCTTAGCCCCCGCCCCAGAAACGTGAGTTAAGTATATTTGCTATTTAAACATAATCAAATAATAAATCATAAATAAAAATAGATAATTAGTTAATCAAAATAGTTAGTACTAAATATTAAAAAAATTTTAAGAATGCATATACAGAGCGTCGGCGAATGCCTTGTACAAATTCGAAGGGGTGGTACAGAACACCGTGAGGAACCATAATTCCATACGAAAGCTATAGGTGGCGCTGTACTTGAGCTCGCAAGGTCAGCACATGTGGTTTCCTCATTTCAAACATGGACATCGTGCGATGAACATGAAACGCCATACGAACACCGAGTTGGCAGATATCCACTTAATCTAAGACTTAGACAACGAAAATTGACGTGTTGCTGGTTGGTTGTATGGAGGAAAGATATCCGACGAGATGGCAGCCGAATCATCAAACGTTCACTCTGGTGCATCAGAACATGGATCTTTCAGAGATATGCACTTCTGATGTTATTTCTGATGACAAGCAGGTCAATTCTGAAATGGACCTGGTGGCACGAATATACAACGCTGCTGCTACGATCTGTGAAAAAAAAAACACCCGGTATTTTCGAACATGTCCTCCAATCCATGTCCCGTCGTTGTTGTGCGTGCATACATGTCAATGACATTTCACTAATGTAGTAATACTTAAAGTAGATTAAGCACAAAACTTTTAAGTACTTTGGTTGAAACTTTTAAGCATCATTTAATGTGTATATATATTTTCTTGGATTATATACAACTATCCAAGTAAATTCATTTTTAAATATATTTCTCTCTAAATAATATAAATATGTTTCTCTTGTTTTCTCTCTAAATCTTCCTTTTTAATGTTAAAATAATTTTCTTTGTTTTCTCCTTCTATTTTTATTATTTTCAATATGTTTTTGTTTGCTTAGTTAAATTACAATAAAACTATCTAGGTGATGCCACTAATTTTTGTTTCTGATTTAACCAATTTTTAACAGGCCATTTAGCGTTGTTGCCTAACGATATACTGGTCTTATTTTTCTCTTGTGGTTTGCATTTTTTCATGTAAGTTTTTGCGTAGTTTTCCATTTTCAAAATTATTTTTTATTTTCATCTTTTTAAGAATCTTTCCTCTTTCATATTTTTTATTAATTTTATTTTATTTTTCTGTCGGTTGCAAATTACACGTGGTTGGTTTTAGACCTAACTTTTCAATATGGTTTTGTATTGCTATTATGTCGAAAATGTCTGCTGTACGGGGGAAGGTTGGATCCGTAAAATATATTAAACCCTAACTTTGCTGGTCCTAATTCATCAACAGCTTTAGAAATCATAATAGGTCTCCATTTTAGTCCATTGACTCCTCTGGTTTCTTACATTTTAAAGTTCTAACTCTGTTTCCTGCTATACATACGTTTATTTAATTCTTGTACAATATACTTTTCCTTCATTTTTTATAGTTATGTTTCTTGAAATCTGGTTTGTATCTTCTAGCTTTGTTAGTGGTATAATTTAGTATTATCATTTTACTATAATGTGTATTTTTTTCATCTTATGATACTATATATATATATATATAAATCGATGTTTATATGTATGACCTCGCTTCACTTCTACATCATTCACCTGATCACTTTGAAAATTGGAATGTATATGTATTTTTTGTGGTAAAGGTTTTTGTGCTATCGTCTTTGTTGCAGTTCTCTATCAGGTATCGCTACAACATATCCACTTTTGCGCCATTCAATCAATCGGCAAGTTACTAAAAGGGTTGCCAAAAAGGATGTCAACTAGGCTCTATCGCCAACATTTCGCTATGTTTCCATTAAATTGCCATTACAATGTAAAAAACGGCGTTGCTTGCGAATATTACAGTTTTAACATAAAATAAATACATTTGAAAGTAATATTAACGTATTGCACATCCAGATATAAATTATTTACACTATTTTTAATGTTCATTACACAAAATTTCTAACAATGTGTTACTTTTGTTGAGCAGAAATCAGCTTAGGAAGGTATTTTTAAAAATCGGACACGCAAGATAGTTACGGGGCGTTATAAATAAAAAAAAACTTTTTTTTATCAGCTATTAGATCTACAGACTTAAAATTTAACAAACATGGTTTTTTGTTCAGCTGAGGTATGCAAAAAAGCTTTTTTTGTGTGCTTATTTTGCAATTCATGTAAAATTAACTCATTAAAAACTTCTTTATCCTTCAATCTGTACTGTTTAATTTTTCAGAAAAATTGGTATACCAGGTAGTATCTAATAAATATAATTGAAAAAATATGTATTATTCCATTACATTAATATAAACATACACTAACATTCAGCGACGAAATAGCTGCATATTTTGGCCAACTTGATAACGTCGAATATTTTACCTACTTGATTAAGCCTATCGGTTATGTTATAAAGATTAAGTACATAGAGTTGCTCTTATTAAACAGATTGTCGCCTAAATAATCGAGTTTCTTTTTCCCTTATCAGGCAATTTCACAAAGATAAAAAACTGTTTATCAGGTTACCATGACGCCGGTGTGTACTCGATCAGTGAAACAAAATATCTCTTTGCGTAGGGATAAAAAGTTTTTCTTCATACTGAAATAACAGATGCTTAATCCGATTTTCTTCATTTAATGCAATTCGTTATCGGTAAAGAAACATCTCTGAGGAGCAATCTCAGGTCAGGATGTCCCTATTTTATAGCAATAAAACTTTTATTTACACTCCTTATCTTAGATAAAAGTTTTTAAAAAAAGATTTATAAATAATACTTATTTTATTATAATTTTAATTGTTAGTTATTTTTCTTATCCTTCATGATACGAATTTAGAATGTAAAATAAAAATAGGAGTTTTTATAGATCCAGATAATTGTTTTCAAAATCTTTGCAAAAACTAATCTCATATTAATGACTCAGAAATACTTTATTATCATTATTTCTAAAGATAAAATTGCAGTAAAATACGTTTAACGCGAAAACGCTTAAAATGAAGTATCGATTAGCGCGGAATAATACAACAGTCCCGACAAACAACAATGCATTTTCATGCATTTGAATTTTCTTAACACGAACGAAAATTGCTTAACACGAAAAAATTTCCTCTTTGAGAATGAACAAAATACGGAAAACACCATCCGAATTGCAGAGTCCTGTTGTATAATCGGAAGAACTGATTGCAGTCTTCCGATAATGTGTGTAAAGCCCTAATTATGGCAGACAATAACATTTTGGAGTTTGGAGTTTGATGAAAGCTGAAAAAATATATCATTGATGCGGATTCCGACGATGAAAATGAACTGAATAATTTAGATCATGTTCCCACGTCAACCGAAATGAGGAACATCATGAAAATTATGTTCAGTTATTTAAACGCACATTCCATTCGTAAAATGAAAAACAGAATATACGACATCGAACAATTTGTTGTCAATTTGATTCTAAAAAAAGAGAAAAATATCCAAAAACTGAATAATCGTTTTGTTTTTCCAAAAACATATTCCCTTTAAGGTCTTGTGAATATTTTTGTTTCATTAAATATTTATTAAACGTAAGCATTTATTCATATCTATTTAAATGAAACATACTATAATATAGTCAGTTTTGTTGATATGTGGGGGATTTTTACAACATCCTTTAACACGAAATTCTTTTAACCCGAAAAAATATTTCAGTTTCTTCAGTTTCGTATTAAGCGATTTTTATTGTATATGTAATAACGGCCTTATCACTTCACAATATATCATGATGTAAATGATAACTCAGTTTGATTATAAACTATTATAATTGAAAAATACAATAAATTTCTATTATTTACAATAAAAAGCTGTTATTGTAACAATCCATAAATCTTAAAATGTATGAATTAATTTTTAAGTAGCATTTTTACTTCTTTATTAATAGAAATATTATTCTATATACAAGCATATTAAAACAGTATTATTCTTGAAAAATTAACTAAATTACATTTTATCAGCACTCATTGGAAGGTGAATGCGCTTATTCATTAATAATGAATTTTTTTAGAATGCATTTAAAAGAAAGTGTTTACATACTCATAGCAATCGTATTTTTTAAGTTAAGAGATATTTAGAATATTGCAATCTACTTTGGAAAATATCTAATTGCGGTAAGCACTGATAAAGCATTTTCTGTAATTGATAATATTTTTTTTCAAAGTTCAAACACTTTACACTTTGAAAACAATACAATCACAGTTTTTCATTCGTTTGAAAATCGTAGTAATCAACTGATACTGACTGACATTATTTGTTTTAAACGTGTGTGGATGGTAAAGAATGAATAAAAGAAATTAAAAAGTAATAATTAACAATATTTGAAAATCTTTAAAAAAACGAGAAAAAATGAATTAATTAAAAAGTTTTGTACAATACATTAAAAATCAAAAATATTAAAAAATACCAAACTTTAATGATGGTATTAGCGGTCTAAATGTTTGTGCAAATGTAAGAGGTAGATGCTAATTCAAATTCTTACTTCATTTGAAAAGATAAAGATATCTCGAGATTAATATTGATAAGATTATTAAAAAAAGCATGTGAACTCATTTATTATACAGTTTTATTACAAATTTAAAATATTTGACTCTTTTTGGGTTTACTTTACATAATAAGAAAAATAGATGGATTTTTTTGTATTAAAATGAAATTAAGATATTTAGTTTTTAGTATAAATCAGAAACAATACAAGTAATTTTAAAAATTCTATCGGAAAAAGGATCAGATTATATATATATAAACGGCTCGGACGAACGGATACGATTGGACGTGAATGTGACACTCACACCAAGTGATCGAAACCGGTTCAGATCAGCGCGATTCAGTGCGGGCTGTGTCAGTATGAGTTAAAAAGTATACAGGTGAAGATAGCACGCACATTAAAACAAGCTGATGTACCACAGCATCTCACATTTTGTAATTGGCCGATTACTAAAATAGCAACAACAATGAAAAATTTGGACATAAACCTTTTTTATACTTCTGATGAAACCTGATTTCACCTTAGTGATTTTGTCAACTCTCCGAATGACAAGTTTTAGGCAGTAGATAATCCGCATAATTTCCATCATACACCTTTGCATGATCAGAAGTTTGGTGCACAGTGACTGATCGCAGCACATTATTGGTCCCATCTTCTTCCATCAGATGGTAAATTCGGAGAGTTATATTTCCAGCATTTTGAATCCATTTGGGTTAGCATTAAACTTAGGAGGAAAAGACCTACAGTTATTTCCAACACGATGATGCAAGTGCCCAAACATCCCATTTAACCATGGATCACATTTACTCAAACTTCCAAATTCCTGCCAGAATTGTTAGCAGAGGTCAGTCTGATCTCGGTCCTAGCTGAACACCAAGGTTGTGTGATCCGCCATTGCATGATTACTTTTTGTGGGGAACATTCAAGTTTAAGGTACATCGCACCCCCCCCCCCCACCGCAGTCTTTCAGAATCACAGTAGAATATTTTTTGATGAGATTGCAGCAATTCTAGCAGTCGAGCTTCGATCTTTCTTCTGCAACTTTCTAACAAGGTCCCAAAGGGGCCACAAAAAAAAACAATGATTAAGGCCAAGAGATAAATGGGGATAATTTTCATCATTTGTTGTAAGCAGGTTAGCGAACTATCTCCTTTCCTTTGCCCTGTTTCTTTGAAAACTGGAACTCTGTTCTCTGGGCCACTTTTATTTGCTCCACCTTTTATATATATATATATTTTTTTTTTTCAAAATTCTCTACTAAAGAGAGATGAATAAAAAATAATCATCAAAATGAAAAAAATCGAAATTGCAAGAGAAACCAGTCATTAGATTTTAGAAAGGATGCATTAGAAATTAAAAATAACAGAATTTGAAACATAATAATTTGGATGCTAGAGTACTTTAAACGTTGCTGACTTAGGACAACTCTTATGTATAAAATAATTTATATAAAAGTGAGGTTGAACATGTTTTTTGGCCAGTCAACCGTCCCCTTTTTTGTTAATAATACTGAGCAAAAACTTATTGAAAATGGCTGATAGAATATCTAAATCCATTACAAGAAAAGGTAACTTGCCTAAAAATCGCATTCAAAAATGCAGAGCCCGCGCTAAATCTGAATACAATAAACAAGTTATTGCCAGATTCTAGACCCAAATGCAAATTCAAAGCATGGAAATGGCTGAATAATAACTCTTATAAAAAGTATGAAAATAGAAATAAAAAATTAAATAAGTATGCTGAAATACAATAGCAATAACATTTTATCATCACAGATAAAAATATTGTGACTTTAATTTATAAAACATGGAATACTTTTAAAATATCAAATATGATTTAAAAATATTCCTTACAAGTAATGTATAATGTGAAACTGAATAACACCAATTTTTTTAAACTATCGTCTACAGAAATAAATATTTAAATTTAAATAAGCTAAATATAGTTAAACATTGTTATACAAATTTCTTCTCTTTTTTCTTGTATTACAAATTAAATATTTGAAAGTTTTCGTCTATAAAAATTGAACTAAATTGAAATGTAGACATTTCTGCAAAGACAGTTCTTTGTCTAACGTTCTTTAAAAGTAAAACAAAAATCCTTGACTGTAAAATTTGAAATTTCATCCGAATAATTTTGCCAAGATAAATATTATTTTTGATAGTAAATTTCTAAAAATTTGATCCTTGTACATATGTGAAATTAATCTTCCATGTGTAACAAAAATATTTTATCAAAGTAGGTCAGAATAATAAATTTTAAATTTAAGGCGAAAATGTATAAAATGAGGAAAATAAGTCTTTTAATATTTTTTAGAAACATTTTTCTGTTTAGTTGCTTAAAATAATTAATTATATTCAATAACAAACATCTTAAAAGTGTTTATATATATATATATATATATATATATTATTTTTTCACAGCGAAAGTTTTATTTAAAAAATAAAAGTTTATTTATTAATATATATACAAATACTTAAAATTCTGAAATAAAACAATTTTTTACAACCTAGTTATTCAAAAGTGATAAAAAATATTTATTAACAATAATGAGTATAGAATGAAAAATTTCAGTCCATGTTTGAAATTATTGGATTTTTTTCTATGTTTCAATTGAATAGATACATTCATATAAATTCTTATGATTTCTTCATTCATCTCATTCCTATTTACTTTTCATTTTTATGTGAAATTTAAAATTTTATTTTAGAATCTTAAGCAACTACCTACTTTTAAACGAAATATATACTAAAACAGGTGTTTATTAATAAAAAAAAACGTTGATCAACCCTGATGTAAAGTTAGAGTAGAAATGAAAAACATCAATCTCACCTCTTAACTTTTTATCTACTGCGACTTTTTCGTGAAATTATTAGTATTTTTTTTTGCGTTATTTAATTGAAAATTAAGGGATATACATATTAAAAAAAACTCAACTTTGAGAAACTTAATTCGGTAGAGTTTATTATTTGAAATACTACTTTAAAGAACCGTCAGTACATAGAAGACTAAAATATTTTCATAATGCAAAAAGTCAGTATGACTTTTTAAACGTAGTTTTAACTCTTAAAAGTGCTAAATAACAAGAGAACACTAGTATTTTACATCATACAAAAGTTTATTTTTGAAAATTATAATAAATTTAAAATTAATTTACTTTTTTATGCATGAAACATGTTTTACACATAAGCTTAATTTGATGATATTCAAAGAAACAATCCTTCTTTTCATTAATACACAGAAAATTACACTTTGTGCATTTTGAGTGAGGTTTCGATTAAATATTTTAAAGCACTGCATCATGGAATAGGAAATACTGTATTTTCTAAACAGGAACTACTAAACACTGGGTCTTATTCAGTCTCTTGATCGTCTTCAGAATCTCACGAAAATCCCAGAAATTTATTTTGTGGGACTTCTTCACCTGAAGAATCATCTGTTAGTGTATCACTGCTTTCCGATTGTAGTTTCTGTAATAAACCTAAAGCCTCTTGAAGACTGAGCTTCTTTTTGCCACGCATTCCAAGAAGATGAAAACAATTATATAACCTTAAAACCTCCTATTACAGTTCAATCTCAGCTACATACACTGAAATAAAAATGTGCATTTTTGAGTTAAGGAGAGATATTTCATTTAATTGTGTGGCAAAAAAAAGCAAGATCAGATCCAAATTTTAAAATATTTCGAAAGCATTAAAAACAAAAATAAAAATATGTTAAACTAAAGAGCAATGCTAAAAAGGCATGACTATTGTATTTTAGTAATGCCGCTACAACACATAGAAAAAATGCAATAAATTACACGAAAGTAAACACTAATTTCTTTCTGTAACATCCAGTGTACTGGCTGCTCTTATAATTACCCCAAAGTGTTATTCAACTGTAAAATTAAATATATACACTATCCACACTTAAAACAAAGTATCAAATTGATTCCTAAGTCCTTAACTAACATATAAAAAATAAGGTACCAGTTAAAAATACAACTTCAAAAACTGTATCTATATCTATAAATATAGATAACTCAAAATATTATGAATGCATTTTTCTATACATTTTTGAACTTGATATTTATATGATTTTCTAGAGAATGTATTGGAATATTTCTTATGGGATTAATTTTTTTGAATTATGCTTGATATTTAAATAATGATCTCATAAAAATGTCCCCTTTCCTTATAATATTTAATCTATCAACTCTAAATTTTTAAAATTTTAATAAAACATTATAATTTTAGTAACTACTCGAGATAAACGCATCTAATTTGTTTTAGTAATACATTTACTGATATAAGTACAGTCGACTCTGGATAATTCGAAGTTGGAGGGACCAATGAAAAACTTCGAATTATCAAGAGGGTAAAAAAATTCCCAAAATACAGGAAGACAATTTTTTTTCTAACACATTTAAATTTGAAACTATGTAATAAAAAAAAATTGTACGAATTTATTTAAAAGTATTTTCAAAAAGTACATATTATACAGTATAAATATTTTACAAAAGTTAAAAGTCCTGTATTAAAATAATACTTTTAATACATCCATACACGATCTTACAAATCTCTTCTTCACAATAGGAGACCATCCTTTCTGAACACATGTGTAGCAAGCCCACGTGTTAAACGTAACATATGGACGGCTGACAACAGGTGCGGTTGGTTTATTGTCCATTTAAAGGAATAAAGACAATAAATTGTCCTTTCGCCTGAGGAATCGGAAAACACAAAGAAGGGGTAGAAGACAGTTTGTCATCAAAGAGGCTAAATTACAAGGGAGAAACACAAACACACAGCAAAACTTGTAAGATCCAGCCTTTTTATTACAAGACTGCAGATGACAGCTAGTGTTTGAATTGTCGAGAGTTTTATAAGATAACTCCGAATTATATATAACGTGTTGTAGTCTGTCTGGCCAGTCACAGATTTTACTTCGAAATATTGAGTGTATCAAAACGTATTGTTTTAGTTCGAAATATCAAGAGTTTTTCTAGGGACTGAGCATATACTTTGAATTATCGAGAGGTTCGTATTATCAACAGTTTGAATTATCGAGAGTCGACTGTATATCAATTTTTTCTCTAATTGCTTTGAAGTTTTTCAAAAATACTGATAAAATTTCACATATAACTGTAATTTTTGTAAAACTTAGACATTTGTTTTTTAAATTTTGTTAGTTACATGCTAGTATTTATTGGTATTGATTCCTAAAAAAATTAAAATGTTTTATTATGTGTCTTTATGACAAAAAGTACTCCAATCCTGTTCGGATACTTTAATAAGAAATACATTTTCGTTCTACCTATCCTATTTGTAAAAATAGTCAACAATATGAATACTAATTATTAAAAACATCTCAGAGTATAGATTTCTAATCAATCAATATCATGGTAAACAATTATTCATCTATCTTTATCAATATAGGCGTCTGGCCTAGAATGACATCAAATGCATGGATACTCAAAAGGGAAAAATTCCAATCAAAACTATTTTCTCCGTTTAGTGAAACAATTGGCTCATCTATCAATGTCACTTTTCTTATGTTTATTTATTGAAAGACTCTTCGAAAGTCTCTGGATAGTTACTGAACATTTACATACAACAGGCTCTATTGTACTCTACATGTATGGATACAAAATAAATAACATTTGCGATTCCTTTATCTAATTTGAATAACTCTTAAGAGTTTGTTCTTCTTGATGAAACAAATTTCAAGAAAATGTATTACATTGTTTATTTTCGACTTGAGAAATAAGTTCAGCTGATGCACGAATCTAATTAAGATTATTTTATTGTTAACTGCGTATACACATTTTTGTGGAGAAAATAATTCTTTTTTAATCAAGTAAGTTGTTCGTAATGAAAAGTATGGAACATATTCTTTCATTGTAGATATTATTTCGTGTAATTATGTGGGCAAAACATTTGCCGGTTCTATAAAATTTAACGTTTTAATTAACCTTTAAAAAGTGAAGCAATTTTAAAAATATAAATTTAGAAAGTGTAAACATACGTTCTTTAATTAATTCTCAAAAATAAATAAAGCAATTCAAATAATTTCAGTTATTCTTAAAACACTATACATAGAAAGAAACTAAATCATTTTTATTAACGAAAAAGGAATGAAGTTTTTCAAGCTAGAAATGAAAATCTCTTTTTTTTTTTTAGACTATGATGATGATTTAAAGAAAACCTTACGAACACGTTTTTACCTCTGTCATTGCTATTCAAAATTACTTCTTAAAAAGTCATTTTTAATACAATAACAAAAAATGTGAAAAACTATAACTTTGAACCATTTATACTGTCACTTATCTCGTAAGCGACTGGAATTAAGTTTTTAAAATGAATTTCTAGGTCTATTTGAGTATTTTAAATATTTTTTCATCTTACTTGTGAAGTATTTTTCAAAGATTTACAAGATCATATTGTGAATACGACATTAACCTGCCACTGATGTATATAAGCGTCTCTCTCAGCCAAAGTATTAATTTCCCCGGATGTATATATGCGTCTTTCCAAAGTACAATCTTTTATGTGCACTGCCATTCAAAAAATTATTCCGAAGGCTTTGGAATGCAATAAAAAATCCTTGACAGTGTTTACGAAGAATTACTTATTTCAGAGTATTTGCTTATTTATTCCTTTTCTTCCTCTTCCCAAGACATCACATACGCACGCCGACGTGGAAAACGGTGACATTGGGGAAGCGAATCGTGTATCTTTTAATCAGCAGTTAAATGATTAATTATAAACCGTACTAATTATCGAGATACGTGTTAATTTCTGCGAATAATTTTATATATAACAAGCTTATGGGGGTCAATGGTAATTATTAAACTTTTTCTTAGTATTGCCGAATTAATTATAAAGTACATTGCGCAGTACTGATGCATTTATAAGTGCATTATATTAGTGTAAATGTGTATTTATTTCTTTTTTGTCAGAATGTATTTTGACCCGCCGTGTAGGGGAGCGTTGCACGTAAAATCTGTCGAGAGCTCAAACGTTCTCCCGTTGGTGTGGTGTGGTAGTTAGGAGAGGGGGTGCCAGCTCAGGTGTAGTCCACGTCACTTAACCATGGTTCAGAATTACGCGGACCGTCCCCAAAAGCCCTCGTGTAGCTGAACAATGGAACGTTAATATTCACTCACTCAGAATGTATTTTGTTTCTACTTTCAGTAAATTAATATTTTTTTTAAAAATAATCTTTTGTATTTGATTTTTCAATGGGGTCGTGCACCCCTTTGTAGAGTTATCACGTCCCCCTAAGGGGGCGCTCCCTACAGTTTGAGAAACGTTGATCTAGAAGGAGCCTTGTTCTGACTATATTTCACTGTTGCAAACTATCAGAGGAATTATCAATGGTACCAGGTGAATTTAATTTGAAATATAATGCACTGTAGTAGAATTGATTATAGCAATAAGTCCTTTTTCGGCATGAGCTTCAATTATCAATAAAGACGAGTCTGAAAAAGCCGAAGACAGAGTAGGGATACTCATCTGACTGACATTTTCCACACAACTCGATAACCGGGAGTTAAAGTATGTGGCATCATTTCATTTGATAGCCGATCCTTTTTGATTGTCATCCGGAAACTTCTATTTTTTCATGTAGCCTCAATAAGAATCTACGTCCTATAGTGTTGGCTTCCTTTCAGAGACTACTAGGCTTACAGTTCAGTAGGATAATACCTGTCCACAATAGCTGAGCGCATTTATGATACCTTATCTCTGATTTTACTACAATTTCCTGGCCACGGCGATTGTCAAATCTCTCCCCAAAAAGAGAATATTTCGGCTGTGATAAGCAGTCACCTCCAAACACACTTGGATTTAACTGATCTTATTGGGCTGTTAAATCATTTATGACAATGCAAGCCATACAAGAGCATTTGCGAATTCTATGGATCAATGCACACCAGTAGAACAGCTTATATCATGACAGGAGCGAGCCAACACATTGCTTTTTTTGTTCTTGTGTAGATATATTTCTTGGATATAAAAATTCCATTCATAAGATACAGTTAGCTTTTCATTTTCAATATATGTGCATTACATCTATAATATTCTTTATCTTTCTCAGAACTATTTCTTGGTACGTTGCCTTTTATGTTATGTAGCATATATAGCATATATCTATAGAGTATATTGGTAGTTGAATATGTATTTATATAATAAATAATTATTTGAATGTTATAATTTTTTTCTTTAAATTCAAACATATATACTATAAAATATCGAAAAGATCCAGTATGCGCTTGAGTCCTTAGAGTATATCCAATTGGAGTTCATGACTTCCACTCCAAAATTTCAAAGTATTTTATTATTTAGATTTCTCGTTCTTTTCTTTTATGTCTCTGACTATAAAAGAAGAAAAAATACATTTGTCAGATATTGCTGTGCTCAGATAAATTGAACGAGTGCATAAAGATAAGCAAAAATAGTTATTATTTCTTTGAAAAATATAAAAAGAGACATATTGACTATAAAATGCTCAGATAGCATTTTCTACAGCTCTGGAAAAAAGGAATTCTGAAATGAAATGAAAAAAAGACTTTAAAAAGCTGTAAGTAGGCTCAAAAATACCCGATAGACATGTCTAGGCTAAAGAAAGAAATGGCAGAATCATTCGAAACTTATTTGTCCAAGTTATTCACAATACAGATGACAATGCTTAATGATAGCAGTAACTTCTGATAACAATCAAAATATTTTTGAAATAGCTTACAAATGCATTTAATATACACTAATGAAAAAAGATCCCAACACTAAGAAAAATGATTGTTGTAAGCTAATGAAACTTCGGCAATACATTTGTCAAGGTAACATATTTAACAGATTAAAGTTTAAAGATTATAGTTTAATGTATGAACAAGGAGAGCCAATTAAATTGTAAAATGATGGTACATTAATGACCGGTGTATATACAAGAAAATTCTATGCTAACAAGGAAACATGTATGCAATGTGTCTTACAGGTAGCGGATATCAGTTTATGGGATGGAATTGCATGCCTATTGCGCTTAATCTGTCGCTATAAGGACATTTAATTCTGATTGTGGATGACACTGGAGTTGCCGTTGAATGATGTCTCATTCGTATGCTAGATTGGATAAAGCTTTGGTTATTTAACAAGCAAATACTAATTCAATATTCTATAGAACATGTTGAGGTACATATTTGGTATAAGGGGCACGTTATCCTGTTGGGGAACACCCTTTGAAAAATGTTTATAAATTGCATCATAACAATTTGAATCCACCAGACTGGCGTACAAGTTTGCAGTCAGTGGGAGTGTTCCTGCTACCATAGAAAATTGCTCCCCAGACCATGACTCCAAGTGAAAGTCCAGTGGGTCAAGGCCACAAAAAGGTTGTTTGCAAACGCTGAGCTCTAGCATGGCATCACTTGAATCGCAGATGCCAGTGATTTGGAGCTAATGGTACTACCGCTACAAGGCGCCAGACTCAATGCTATTCCTCAAACAATCGATTTGATACAGTTCACTGTCACTGTACCAACAAAAGTTATAATTCTCTTCTCTACAGCCATACGGTGAATACAGCGGTCTTCTCTGCCAGTGAAGTTTGGGAACCGGGATTCACCCGTACTTGGTTGGATCCCGGTTTTCTTGAGATTGTGCCTTCCAAGGACCACTGCTGTCAGAAATAATGTTCAATGGATACATTCCTGCGAAGCCTTTCTACAATATCGCGGAAAAGAATTCCACCTTTTCTTAACCCTATTATACGACCTCGTTCAAAGTCAATGAATTTTTGATAATGACATCTTCGTTTTATTAAAAACATTCTAGACCAGAAATGAGGAACACGCGGCCTCCGTGAGTTTCTTATGTAGTTTTGATAAATCTTGCTCTTGTATTAATTAATATTTATTTGTGAAATATAGAAAGAATAAGGGTGAATGTCAGAATAGAAAAATACAACGGTATCTATAAAATAAATAATTTTATACAAAAAATAATAAACAATGATTATTGTTATAAAATTTTTTTAACATTATGTGATAACAAAAATATTTTACATTATAACATTTTATATCATTTAACAAATACATAAGGATTAATTTTTTTATAATATTTCTATATAATACACAAAATTGTTAAATCTATAATAATTTCACAAAAGTCGTTTTTATAGGTACACTAACCTATTCAATCTCCTTTATTACTACTTAAATAACATGCCTCCTCTAATGGTAAAAATGATCTCCACCTCTAGACTAACAACAACTCACTACGTTAAACTTCAAAGATAAACAACGCAAAAAAACTGTATAGTATTTATTTTAAATACACCTGATTCATATGTTCAAACTAGCGCTTTTAGCATCACACTTAGCGTCTAACGCTAAATTTGAAACAACGTTAATTTTCAATAGTATAAACACACCTTCTAAATTTCGTTTAACTAGCATATCTCCTTTAGGGTGTTGGGTTTTTTCCCCCATCAATGTAGTATATGCTTTCTGCTTAAGAGTAATTTTCTTATAATTTCAATGATTAAAACTACTGTATAATATCCTTATACTAACATAAGTATTATTAGAAAGCAAAAATGAACAGTTCTGATTTTGATACAATTTAATTTAACACTTACAATTTTAATCTTGATTTCATTTATGCTTTGCAGAGGTTTACAAAGGATGACACACATTAAAAAATGGGGAAAAGGAATTGGACTCTTTCTCTGTTAATCCTTCTAAGGAATTCTTAAAAATTGTGACTAATTTGAGAATACATGTGTAGGTGTACGTGTACAATTTTGTTAAAAGGAATTCACGGAAAAGCTCTTCAACAATACTAAGTAAGTATACGGAGTACATTGTATATGTTTCTTAAAACAGTGTGATATATAGAATGTAATAAAACATATATTTCCATTCATGTATTGAATATCATTAAATAGAGATATATATTGGGATATATTAATATTTTAAAATTCTAAGAGTAAAAATATTAGCTCTATTTCTCCCTTCAGACAAATAAATTTTACCTTTGAACACAAGCTTCATTTGAGAGTTTCATAGAAAAATTTAGTCAATTAATTGCACTTTTCTATCAGAAATTTAATAATGGTTAAATTTGGGAAATTATGATAACACATTTCTTCAAATATTTTCCAGCATCAAAAAGGTAAGTTGGGGCAATTTGACTCAGAAATATTTCAGATATAGCTAGAGTATATATTATTTGTCTTTAATACATGAAACTTATTTGAAAAAATGCTGTGAACAATACAAAATAAAACGATACAAAATATATGCAAAACGATGTAAGAAATTTATGAAATGGAGATTTTATTTCTGAAAAATCAGCAAAGTGTCACCTTAATACGCGTCATATTTTGTACGAAAAAAGTTCGTAGAACACTCGATTCACAAAGAGAAAATGATATTTAAAAAAAAGGAAATGACAGTTAAAGTCCTATTTATTTAAACCGATCTCTGTTTATTAAGGTGGAAAAGCAATCGATTTTCTATGTAAGGAATGTAATTTAATTTTCACAACAATATTTCATTGACCCCAGTATGTTTAAATTCAACAGATGATTAATGACTAATGTTGGGAATGAATATATAAAATGCAAAGATCACTTTTTTCAATTTTTGGATAATCCCAAGCGAAAGTGGACATGAGTAAAAGCATTCCTCGAATAACTAATGCCTAGAACACAAGTTTTACAAAATTTAATTCAAGAAAAAATGCTGTATAATATGTTGGAGGCGTAATGTGGAAGGAACGTGTGTCCCCTATAAACAATTAGCTTAATAAAATTATTATAATATCATGAAAGTACTTTAAATTTAAATTTTGACTTCGCTTATACTTGTAGTTGCGCTTAAAAATCTATAATATTAAGCATGAATCATTGAAATTTTACAAAAATTAAAAAATTAGGTTTATAAGCCAGTATTTCTGGAAGTACCAACTTTGGATAATTTAATGGCATATTTCAAGGACTTTGTCAAAATGGGACATTATATTAGTTAATTTTTTATGCTAAGTTAGGGTGTCATTGCTATATCTTAATAATTTCAGACGACTCTGTATAGATACAGGAGAAACCCGCAGCTCACTCACTCATCACGAGGGTTCCGAAACTATTAGACCAATAGATTTGAAATTTGGTAAGCATGTTTCTTATGTTGAGTAGAGATAATCTAATAACAGGTTTTGCAAAATTGGAAATACAAAGAACGTAGCAGGGGGTTAAGGTTTGCTTTTAAAAAATTACCTATTTTTTTAACTATTAGACCTACTATTAGACCTACTATTTTTTAAATATTAGACTCTGAGATTTAGTGAGCATGTTTCTTTTATTGAGTAGAGATTCGTTAAAAACTGGCTTTGCGCTATTCCTCTCCAATAAAGGGGTTGCAAAGGGAATAGTTATAGATAAACATTCCAGTTTTTGAATTAATAGACGTACAGTAAAATTAAAATTTTAAGCATGTTTATTTTGCTGAGTAGAGATTCCGCTGAGAACGGTTTTTGTGGAATCATCTTTGGAGGAGGGGCAGTTACGGGATCATAAACGATAATTATACTTCTGTCTTAAAAATTCGTCCTGACCATTTAAAATCAAGAAAAGTGGGTTATAAGATTGTTTTTTTTTTAAAAATAAAATTGAATGTTTAAAGCTAGGACTCTAATATCAATAATTTATATTTTATCAGTATATAATCATATAGTACAGGGGGGAGAGCAGACTTTTCCAGGGTACGGGCTTCTTCTTATTTTTTCAAGGTGCTGCGGTTCACACGGTGTCAATGGCGCCCACAAGGGAGGAGGGGGTTCATGAGTACGGACCCTCCACCATTGCCCTTGATTTTTTTTCTCTGATTGATTATAATTCCATGTTTATAGTACGTAAAATTTAGTTAAGCATTTGTCATTAACAATTTTTTATTAATTAATGCTAATCATTTATACAGTAATTTATTTTTACTGTTTCTTATTCCCAACAAGAATCATAAAAATATGTTCAGCTTCAAATTGTGTTATGATACGAGAGTGGTGCCAGTCCGCCTTGAAAAATTCATATGTGCACCACTGCCCAGTTTAGTGGGTGTGATAAGTCTAAAATATGTATCATAACTTAATAATAAAAACGGTATATGGACTTAACTACATAGGGATAGTAAAATAAACTTACACTTTTCATACAACGTTTAAAACAAAACGCATGATACAAATATAATATTAATAGCCATAAATATAAAAACATTAAATATAATGCATTTGTTACAAAACAATTCAAAATACACTGCTGGCCACCGTAAATGCAACACCAAGAAAGACAAGAGATAGCACAACAAAATTTATTTTGTAGATAACATGTTGACCAAGTATCAAATGATTAAATTTATAGACTTCTGTGAAGTATGGTTCCTGCCAGAATCAGTAGCCAGAGTAGCCTCCATTGTTGGACCGCTGCCACACGCTTCGGCATTGATTCAAAGAGACTTTGGATGTGTTCTTGGGGTACAGCAGACCAAACAGCTTCCACACGTTGCCAAAGTTGATCTGGTGTGGCAGCTGGGGGGGGGTAATCTGGGTCAATCGTTGAGCAAACATGGACCACATGTTTTATCAGCGAAAGATCTGGAGAGCGAGCCGACCAGGGAAGCAATTCAATCTGGTGATTAACGAAGAAACTTTGGACAATACGTGCCACATGTGGTCACGCATTATCCTGTTGAAATATGGCTGTGACCAAGCCCTGAAGGTAAGGAATCACAACTGGCTCCAACACCTTTGAGATGTAGCACTGGCTGTTTAATCTGGTGATTGACGAAGAAACTTTGGACATTACGTGCCACATGTGGTCACGCATTATCCTGTTCAAATATGGCTGTGACCAAGCCCTGAAGGTAAGGAATCACAACTGGCTCCAACACCTTTGAGACGTAGCACTGGCTGTTTAAAGTACCGGCAATGCGTACTAGAGGAGTGCGAGAGTGGTATCCAATACCGCGCCATACCATAATACCCGGTGCAGGACCAGTGTGGTGGTGAATAACGCAGCTGTTCAGCATCCACTCTCCACGGTGTCTCCAGACTCGAATCCGACCATCGTGGTGTTGCAAACACATGCTTGACTCGTCAGTAAAAACAACTTCATTCCATTCTGCCACCCACATCTTTCTTTCATCGCACCACTGGCGGCGGAGACGTCTGTGGTTCTGCGTCAAGGACAGACCAAGCAATGGACGTCTTGCGGACAGATCACTCTGCTGTAAACGGTGTCGAATGGTAAGCGCAGACACTAAATGAGGCGTTACAGACTCAATGTGCTGTGCTATGGTTCGTGACGTGACTGAGCAATCCGTCATTGCCATGCGCACAATTTGTCTGTCCTCAAGGTGAAGTGGTGCACTGAGGTAGATGCGATCGACCACGTCGGTCCGTCGTACCCTCCTGCATCCAATGGTCACATAACCTCATTACAGTTGTTTGGTTTCGTCCAACACGACTACCGATTTCCCTGAAAGATAATCCACAATCTCGGCAGGCCACTGTCCTTCCTCTGTCGAACTCGGATACTTTATTAAAAGTGGATCGCTGTTTTTTACGAGACATAACTGACCGTTTTTTGAAAAAAACCCAAGAAAAACTCAATTTCCGAACTTGAAATCGTCGAAATCTTCAAGCCTTTAAATAGTGCTTTGAGATGGCGCTACAGGCATGCGTGATGTGTGTCTGCGCTGAAATTCTAATATTTGCATATCTCACCTCCGCTAATGCATGTTGTAAATTTCATGTTATTTGCGTGCTTCCCTCAGGGTGTTGCATTTACGGTGGCCAGCAATGTACATTAAAGAAAGTAAAACATTTTCATCTTAAGTTAGTACTCATTGTTATAGTCACTAGAAGACTTAGTCTGCTTAGTGTCAGACAATCTAGAATATTTCGGTATATATTTACTAAATGCTAATTTTCAGGTGGTCACCCTAAGATGTCTTGGAGGTCCACCAGTTGACCGCGATCGACTTAATGCCCGCCACTGATATGATATCATACCCATCGAAGTGGGTGGTTATTGCTATAAAGCATGTATTGACAAAACATTAAGCCTTTTAATGCATAATTTTTGGAAATTTAAATAAAACAGACAAATAATAATATTGCTAGCTAGCACTTTCTATTAACAATTTTTCTATGTGATTTAAGTCAAATACAATTTGTATATACAAGATAAGTATTCTAAGATTAGCTCTCACGTAAGTTATAATTAAAACAATAGACATAGAAATTCTTTGAACTTTTGCAGAAGTAGTTACTCCACATTTTCATGCGCAAGATAAGGCACCCATTTTCCAAATTGATAGTTTTTCTTTTTTTGCTCATGACGGCGGAAATATAGGCATCACTTTCCTCCACTCTTGTGGCTTTTCCGTTATCAGTAACAACTATTACCCGGTTTTCATTCTGCTTTTTAGTTCTTCTTTTATTCCTCAAGAAAAAGCCCCAAACGCTCCTACACAGCTCATGAAAATGGCGGCGTGGGAGTGATATAGAGAAAACGAGAATTTCCAACTTCAGAAACGCTGCACATTTTGATATCGTTTGATGCTTGCTGATGATCTTGGAAGTGCTTATTTTTATTCGACGCTCCCTTTTCCTTTTTATTCGGGATCGTAACCGCGGCAACCACGGTTATTTTCTTCTAACGGTGCCTGATCCCGAAAAGCAGGTCACATTCCATCAGAAAATCTGGCAACGCGTTATTAATATTCCATTTTCCTTCCGATTGGCGGCGTTCTGTCCTTTTCAGTTCTTTTTTAACCCTCATCGCCTCGTGAAAGCTTAGAATTCCATTTATTTCGAATGAAAGGTGGCTGAGATTTAAGTCAACAATTTTGACGTAATAAAGCTTCATTTTTTTTTTGTCTGGAAGAGTCTAGTGATTTTATAAGAAGCTTTGTGTATTTAAAAAAGTATTTATACACTTTCAAGACATTATTTTTTTGAATTTAATGGTTTTTAAATATTCTGAAATAACTATTTCAAAGTTTTGTGTGTTTCACCGTTTTATGAAAGAAACAGGTCTTCACTGTGGTTATAATCAAATTTAACAGCTTTACCCGTTATTTTTTTTTAAATTCAAATGTTCAATTATTTATGTATTACTATCCTGAAATTGCCGGCTGGGGTGCTTTTTTGGTTTGGCTCTGATAGGCCCAAGTTTGAGAGTTCGACGACGGAACAAGTCAGTGGATTTTCATGATGCAAAAAATCGACAATTAAATTCCAAATACAATTTCGTATCGTCAGAGCTCAGGTGTCTATCTCTGGAGAGGAAACTGGACGTCAAATTTACATTGTGGCGATAGGTATATACCTATATTGTGCCACACTAAAAAGTTATACCAGGTCCCACCAAAAGCCCTAGGTTTGTAATGGTAATTACTAGCCTGCAGCTCCATTTGGAGAAAAGGTAACTTTCCCCAAATTAAGAAAGACATAGTTTAATGTCTTATGATTTTATGAAATTAATCTTGAAGTATTATCAGAAAAAAAAATTGCTTTTCAAAAGTTGATGTTTGGTTAACATAGGTTTAAGTGATAAATAATATTAAATAAAGTAAAATACTCTAATTTTTTATATTATTAAATACATAATTCCAATAGCTGTGTGGTTGCGTATTGCGCTTCCATACCACGGGGGCGGGCTCAAATCCCGAGCAAGGTCAATTTGCCCTTTCATCTCTTCTATGGGTCGATAAATGAGTACCAAACTTGCTTGGGAACACAGCATTGGGGTTTCGCGTTAGACTGAAAACCTGACCGGAAGATCTGATCAGGCACATAAGTGCCCAAGGACACGAAAACTGAGAGGGGCACAGTAGACCTTGGCACTCATGGGATGTTCTGCTACTGAAGTTGAGTAAATATATAATTCAGTGTGCTCACGCGCACACATTTTTTAGAGAAATAAAAACATATGATGTTTAGTAGAAATACTTTTCGAACAATCAAAGCTCAAAATTTTAGAGATGCGTCTCTTTTATTGAACTAATTTCTGAGTAAAATGACAATGTAATTAATTAAAAAAATCTCAGTCTATTAAACAAATTACTTTCGATGGAATTGTTTTTATATTCAACGAGATCCAAAAATATGTTGTTTTCTTAAAATATAAAAAAAAAATTAATAAAAAATGTGTATGTTTATTTCGTATAAATAAATACATTCTAATTTTAATAAAATATCATCTAATTTAAAGTTTCATCAGATATTTAAATTGGATTAGTAATTCCATTTCACATTTTATATACCACAGATGTAAAATAATATATAATTGTATTTTATACGTATTACATTTTAACTATTTACGTATATACTATTATGTAGAACGCATTTTAAATATATACATTTTTAAACAATGTTAAAATAAAGCAATCAATTTCCCCAAAATATCTAGTTTACTTATACCTACATTAAAAATGCATAAATGATGATTTTATGCTTTGAAAGGCGTTTCAGTATTTTTTAACTTAAATTAAGAAATTACTATAAAAACTAACATATTTTTTACGATTAATTGTTTGATCACCTAATATAACTTTTATTTGTACTAACAGCAAATTTATCAAAATTTTATTATAGTACTTCTATTAATCATTTTTAAATAAATTATTTATTATTAATCGACAGGGAAAATGCGGAATTTTATTCAGTTAAGATTGAACTGTTTTGTACTTTTCATGAAATATTAATTTCGAAAAAGGCAAGTGTATAATCAAGCATTCATATTTCTTTTTACTTTTTCTTTACTTACTGGTATTATTAAATTCTTTGATATATTTTTGCTATTTCTGACCCAGCCTTAGCACTTGTTTTTAAACCTAATAAAAGCGTAGTAAAACTTTTTACTTATTTAAAAAAAGGCTGCTTCCGTAATTTTCTGACTTTTTGCAGCAACGTTGGATAACAATACAGATATTTTAACATGATTTTGAAGGGGTTTATTTACTCTTTGTTTCATATATCTATTCTCAATTTTATCCAATGCAACGAGAAAGTCTTGTAAAATTCATAGTAATTAAATAATTGCTGAATTATTTGCTTAAGAAACTTTCTTTTCTCCCCCCTCTTTCTCTCTCTACATATATGTATAGAGTAAACTATGTTTAACGCAAAATCGCTTAATACGAAATATCATTCGACGCGAAATAATACTACGGTCTCGACAATTTACTACGTATTTTCAAGCAGTTTTTTTTATTTTAACACGAAACGAAAATCGCTTAACACGATAAGATTTATTTTTTGGGAAAGGAAAAAATACGAGACAAACAGTTGGATTGAACAGTCTTACTGAATCATCGGAAGAATTCGTTGCATTAGGTGATGATATTGTGTGTGCAGCACCAATTGAGGCAGAAAAAGGGATTTTTGGAGTGTGTTCTAAGCTGAAAAAATATCATTCATGCACATTCTGATGATAAAACCGAAATGAATTCTGTTCCCACGTCATCCGAAGTAAGGATCATCATGAAAAATATGAGCAGTTATCAAGACACATATTCCAATGGTGAAATGAATAATGAAATAGACGATATTGAACAATTTTATGCTAAAAAAGATAACCCACAGAAGATTATCATTTATTGAGTTTTCCAAAAACTCCATAAATGTTTTGTATTTCAAAAGGCTTCAAAATTTTGCATTAAATTTCTTTAACTTCTTGTGATCATTTTGTCGCATTGATTTTTGTTAAATAAATGCATATATAAATAATATAAACTCTAATAAACTTAATTTTATTGATATATATATATATATGAGTGTGTGTGTGTTTGCAATATCCCTTAACACGAAATCCTCTAAACAGCAAGAAAGTATTTATGTCCTCAGTTATGGGTTAAGCGATTTTCACTATATATATATCTGCGTGTGTGTAAGAGAGAGAGAGAAAGAGAAAAAGACCCACATCAAAACACCCGAAATGTCAATCTTTTGAGTTCTCTTGCTTTCAGATGAGTGTATAACTTTCTTGCTTCCTTCTTTATTTTCAGCCCAAATATTGCCACTGCTTAACAGATTAACAACACGTTATCTTTCCAATATCTGACCACGAATGGTAGATAAATTATCGACAAAAAAAATACAACGTACCTGGAAGTCACTGAATAGTAGTTTTTTTCTCATAACTACCCTTTAACGTTACCCACATTTCACTCAACCTTTCATACCATTGCAGCTTATGAATACACATCTTAAAAGTTATTAGTGATGCACAAAGATGTTTATCCTTTTACAACAATTTTTTTTCTAAATTTGTTTTTAATAGAAACTATTTTCAATAAAATTAATTAGATAATTAACATTTTATTTAGGTGAAAGAAGAAAGATTGAAAAATTATACATTTTCTTTTACAAGTTAAGAAAGGATTATGCACCCATCCACACATGTAAACATATTTTCAGAAAATGCAAGCAAAACTCTTTTAGAGGGAAATTTTATGAATATTTTATTGCGAGAAATATGTAATGTGAAAGAGTCCATTCAATCTTTTGCAAGCAATGTATAATGTATGCAGTAAATTTGAATTTAAACCTGCAACATTTAAAAAAAATGTTAGTTAGTTTTATTAAAAATATCTTTTGAATAAATTTCCTTTTTTATGTTACTCCTACATCAAAATTATAGAACTATTGAAAAAGAATTTATCTTGTTAATTATGTAACTTTATTTATATTATCGATTGAAACACTAAATATTAATATTAGATTAATTTAATTCTGAGAATGTTACATTATAGCCTGATTTTGTACAATCATGGAGCAGAAATACACTCACAAAATTCAAGAAGCAGAGTTCAAGTAGGAAAAAATAAAATTTAGAACCTCTTTAATTCTTAGTTTGTGACATTCATTTAACGTAATATCATAAGTTTAAAGTTGGCAAAGGTATTTTCTCTTCGTGATGTTGGGGTTATTCGTTTCAACGCACATTTCAAAATTTCAGTGAATCATTTGCGAATTTGGAAACTTTTGTAGCTTGAAATATATAATTTAATCCCTGTACTATAAATGTACATTAAATAGAGAATTCCACCACGATTTCTATAAAGTAACACGAAAAGATTTGATGTGGCAAATTGCAATGCGAATGAGGCATGTGTTGGGGATATTATAATATACAATTTAAGATTAACTCTTGCAGATCGTACTCGAGTATACTGCCACAAAACATTGTTTAAACACATTCTTCGTACCTAAAGTCAAGAGTTTGCTATTATACTCCTGTGGCGAATATTCTGTCTATTTATACTTAGGATTATAACTCTCTCTCTCTCTCTCTCTATATATATATATATATCTTTATTTATATTTGAAGCTATCATTTTTTTACTCGACGGTTAATGCGCACCCTGTAAATTTCTGTCTTATTTTTTGTGTTAAGAGTTCACATAATACATTAAATAATTAACACGGTACACATAAATAACTACGAGGGCTGTAAATTAAATAGTGGTAACTCAACTTTAAAACTCGCCGAAGAATGGGCATGCGAAAATAGGTTATGGAAACGGTCAGGGGCTGTTGTCGATATGCAAGGTGCAAAAAGCAGTCAATCTAGTTAGAAGGGTTAGTTTTTGTGTGGCGTGAGAGTGAAGAGTTTCGTTCCCATCGCTTTAAAGCTTGTTTTCAGAAGGTGGTCGGCCGTCATGGCTTAACATCGTGGTTGCCATGGACAAAAAGGCAGCAGAATGTTATAAAGGATTACTGGAAGCCTATGGCGAAAACCCATTATCGTGTAAGATGGTTGTATGATGGGTTAAAGTGTTTCGTTCGGGTTGGAATAAGCCATAATATTGAAGCGTCAACTAAATGAAGGGCGTTCACCATGACCACAGAAATTTCGATAGGAACCCAGTCGGTGCAAGTTATGCTGATTGTGGCGTACGATTGGAAGAGTATCATTCTTACGCATGCTGTGATTGCAGGACAAACTGTCAACGCAGACTAATATTGCCGATTAAAAAAAAACATCTGTATCCTGTTATGCGGCGCCACTTCCACGTTTACTGCAAAACAATCTCCCTATCATGTTGCAGGATAATGCTCGCTGTCGTGTAGCAAACAATGCCACTATCTTATTGCAATGGTAGAAGCGGGGAATCTCGAAGCACCCTCCTTACTCCCCTGACTTGAATCCTTGTAACTTCGATCTGTTTCCGAAGTTGAAGGAACCTATCCAAGACCACCGATTTAATGACGTTTTATTTACACGCCACGAGGTAGGATGCTCCGTCGCTGACATCAATAATTTACACCTTACCACTTGTCTCCAACGGCTTCTCAACATGTGACAATTCGATGAAAGTAATTCAATTGTACTTCTAAAATTCATAATAAAAATTGCTTGTACCTGTGTTGCCATTATTTAATTTACAACCTTCATATTCATATGATAGCTTGTTTATGAATACGACTAGTAATCCGTGATACATTTATTTGCTCATGCTATTTTGGGGGATTTTAAAGAGTTTTAAGGGTTGTATAAGAAACACAACAGCGAAAAAAAGTCTTTTTATCACAAAAACACACGTAATAAATCCTTCATGAAAAATTCACTTTAAATCTTACTCTGCATTTTAAATTAAGTTTCTGAATGATTCACTATAATTTACATTCAAAGAAGTTATAATGTACATGTTTACGTAATTAAATAAAGTGCTAGTGATTTTTCTACTTTAAAATGTTTGGTTTTTGTGACAGAAAAATAAATTCTTTATAAAACTACACTCACTGAAGAAAATTTTCAAGCACTCATATATATATATACTTTCCTTAAATATAAAAATGTGTTGTCTTAAAGAAATGTTTCTCTCAAGCCTTAAAAATACTATTTTTAGATCTGTACCTCATTTATTTTTCCTTTTGTTGTTTTGGCTCTATAATAAAAAATATAATGGGATGAAAGCATTATTCTTAATGGGTAAAATGAAAAAATAAGTGCTAGAGTAAAATACACCCGATTTTGTCAGTCTGGAAGGAAGAAAATTTTCTAAATTTCTAATTAAGTTTTTTTATCCTTCTACTCTTTTTTTATACACCAAAATTTTAATTCCTAATTTTTATAGGAATTCTAAGATTACTTTCATATAATAAGTTTAAATAAATAACATAATTGATTATTTCTCTAGCAAGATTACGGTTACAGAAAATTCCTTATACTTCTGTTTTACCTTTAATTATATATATTTATATATATGCTGTGTATGTAATAAAAAAAAAAAATTCACATTTATCTTTTCTTAAGGGCGTTTTAATTTGTAATGCTCCTGAACCATTTAGGATTTCACGTAAATTAATCAACTGTTAACTTACCCGCCTAATGGAATTTTATTGTAACTTTAACTATTCAAATTGTGTGGTCAGGGTTTTTTAGATTAGTCGGTATGCAATTCACCTAGAACGATATTTGTCCTCCAATCAGAAAAGTTTTCACAGAAGTCATGTGAGTTTAGGAACTTCCGGTTAGCGTTTTGTATATAAAATTCAGTTTCATGATAAACTGACCACCGCTAATTGTTATCGCCATGTCGCTACTTTAATTGCTGTTTTGCTTTGAGAGTGTGTTGTTTTTTTAATCTTAAGTGTCTACATGTAAATAAAAAAGGATTACTATTCTACAACAAGTCTCTTTCGT